>UESW01003974.1:0-288050 GCA_900491605.1 Calamus simplicifolius | reverse complement strand
TTGCGCGGAGACACCCGAAGGACGGAAACATACGAGACATCCTAGTTCTGCAAACGACATCCAAGCCTTGCGCGGCGACACCCGAAGGACGGAAACATACGAGACATCCTAGTTCTGGCAAACGACACCCTAGTCTTGCGCGGCGACATCCGAAGGACGGAAACATACGAGACATCCTAGTTCTGGAAAACGACATCCTAGTCTTGCGCGGCGACACCGAAGAACGGAAACATACGAGACATCCTAGTTCTGCCAAACGACATCCAAGCCTTGCGCGGAGACACCCGAAGGACGGAAACATACGAGACATCTAGTTCTGCCAAACGACATCCAAGCCTTGCGCGGAGACCCGAAGGACGGAAACATACGAGACATCCTAGTTCTGCCAAACGACATCCAAGCCTTGCGCGGAGACACCCGAAGGACGGAAACATACGAGACATCCTAGTTCTGGCAAACGACACCCTAGTCTTGCGCGGCGACACCCGAAGCGGAAACATACGACATCCGAAGACCCTACGACATCCGAAACGGAAATACGAGACATCCTAGCTCTGGCAAACGACACCCAAGTCTCTCGCGGCGACACCCGAAGAACGGAAACATACGCGACATCCTAGTTCTGGAAAACGACACCCTAGTCTTGCGCGGCGACACCCGAAGGACGGAAAACATACGACACATTCCAGGACGCGCGACCCGACAATTTGAGAGCGACGACACCCCAGCTCATGGCAAACGACACCCTAGTTCTTGTCAAACGACACCCTAGTTCTTGTCAAACTACACCAGAAAGGCGGAATCATACGAAGGCAAACATATGAATACAACGAGGACACTCCTGCTCGCAATGATAAAATTTTTAACATTTGCATTAAATATTAATCAGTGTTAATATGAATAAATTACATACAATTTCATTCAAAGACGAATACTTTTATACAAAAATTAAGAACATGTTTCGACAATGTCGCTAATCTTTTTGTTCAGGCCTCTCTCAATATCGTTGCAGCTAAGTGTCGCCGGTAATCTCTGACTTCCTCATCCATGAAATCCAGCTTCATATCAGGATTGTCTCGTAGAGCAAGACATTCCATGTATCTCAGACAGTACAGGCCGCAATCCAGCGATCCGCTCGGTTGGCTTGGGCAATCCGAAATTTCTTCCATCGGCCACTCCATCACTTCCTTCTTATCGCAGTAGATATGGAATATGTGGCCTAGAATTGTATGCCATTTCCTTGCATTGGCCTTGTACTTCGGGATGCGTTTCATTGAATTGAGGTGCATGAACACCTTCCTTTCCATGTCGACAGCAACCAAATGCCAGTGCGAGTTATCAGAGTTTACAATGCTGAAAAGAAACCGGAACTGGGCCTTATCTTCGTCCGATACATTATCAAATATCGCAGCCCCAGATGATCCAGCAAGTTCATGAGCAGGTGATGAGGAAGTCAGACATAGAGCAGGTACGAATACTGATGCAACTATGCACTTATGATATCGATCAGGATGCTCTGCCCAGTTTCGCATCAGAAACTCCTGCCCGCAATCGATTATCTGCCAATAAAAGTAAAACGATTAATATCATTCTAAAATCAACAACTTGAACATGTTCCTTGATATACTTACATCATCTATTATCATCTCGTTGTTAATGAGATCCTGAAGATTTTTTCTGCTTACAACTCCATTAAACTTATTTGTGTAGACGATCTCGTCGGGTTGTTGTCGCTCGCTCAAAAAATTTTGAATAATTATTTGGTCATCTTCGACCGTAGTGTTGGGCTTTGACATGCCCACTGTCTTAACCGACTTTTTGGGTCGGGTTGTCTCATAACATTCGCCGACAGCCGTGGAAGCCTTACGCTTCCTCGGATGTTTTTTAATCCTCCTAACAAGCGACGGCACTCCAATTATTTCTAAGTCCATATTGTCATCCTTTGGCGCAGGGGTGCCAAGTTTATTATCGGATATGGACTCTTCTTTATTTTCATTCCCCTGCTCTGTTTTATCAACCAATGAATCCCCCTCCAATATGTTCTCCCCTGATTTTGCATTCCCTGTCTGAATTGGAAACTCGGATGAATGGTCCTCCTCCGTCTTCTTCTCCTCAATATTTACGTTATCAGGCTCGCGGAGGACCAACTCCAAGGAATGCACCTTCTCTGTTTTCTCGTCCCCCTTGTCCTCCTCGGTTATTGCATAACTTTCCTTTCTGAGAAGTGAATTGAGGAGGCTCTCAGCAATGGACAGCCTGTGCCTGACATCTTCGAGTTGATCCTTAACACACTTCAATTCATTCCTCAACTCGGCGCATCCTGCGCAGCTATCCATTGGTTGAGGGGCGCAGGTATCTGTTTGTTGAGGGGGGGACGGTTTTAACTGCTGAGGGAGAAGCCATCGCTCTTCTGGCAATGGTTCAATAGCTCCCTCCATCTGCAACACAAGATGATAACAAATTAATATTAACTGAACATATTGACGAATTAAGTTGAAAAAATGGTCACAGCAATGGAGCAATGGAGTAGATTACCAAGTCCTGAGGCTGCAAGTCGGCAACCCGAACCGATTGGTTCTTCGTTTGGTGGTCATACCACTTCAACAGCCGGGGCCGTTTATCAGGGTATGCTGGCTCTCGCATTGATGTATGCTCGAGGAACCACGCCTGAAAATTATATTTTTTTGGATATTAAATAAAGTAATATTACGAAAAAATTTTGTCTCAACACTAATAATTTGTCTCAATAAATCTTACCACCAGTGCTGCCGAGCATCCGAACAAGGTAGGCTGCCTCCTAATCTTTTTTGCATTTTTTGAGTGCACCGGCTCCTCGGAACGCAGGCAAGCAGCTATTTCTGGGAGAGCCAGAACAATCAATTCCTTCAGTGCCGAAGCCCAGTCGATGCTACTCAGTTGACTTAAGTCATCCAAGTGCTGGATGAGATACCGTGGACACCTCTGATTAGACTTTGGAGCCAAAAACATGGCCAACATGTATGCGATCCAAAGTCGGACGGTGTCCTCGACATCCTCCTGCACTTTAGATGGCCGGAGTTGAAATATCAACTTCTCCAAACCTGATTGGCGAAGATCTAAACCCTGGCCAAACCGTCTGAACAACCTTCCGTTGAACATTTGGCTGGACGTGTCGATCTTCTTCCCATGACATGGAAGACCCAAAATGAGTGCGACTTCTTCGGCACTGAATTTAATTGCTTTTTCACCAAACATGAACTCGTCGCCACCATTGTGACATCTAATGATGTCTGCTAGCAGTCGCCCGTCGACTGTGAACGTCTGCATGTCGACGAAGGCACCAAATGGGGTCCTTCGAATCAGTCTTGTATGGCGTCTAGAGAACCCCATCCTCCAAACCTTCTGAACATATACTGCCGGCCTGCAGCTATTCTTAAACAGCTGGGAAGCCTTCACTGGGGGGACTGGAACAATTTTATTGTCAACGAAAACAGGGGGTAAGACAGAAGACATACATGTCAATAAATTTTAAGATAGAATATCGTAATATTTAATATAGTGATAAACATACCTGAAGGAGCCGCATCCTCAGTCGAACGAAGAACCAGGTCCTTGCATTGTTCCGCCATTTTCTCTGTCTGCTTCTTCTTTGTTCGCGGTCTTCGTGCACAAACGAAAGCGCTCATCTCCATGACTGAAGAATTCGGAAGAATAAACTATGGAACGAGTTTAGGAGAGAAAAAGAGACCAGTGGCTTCTCGAGCAAGAGAAGAAGAATGTCTTCTTGAGCAAAAGGATGGCTTCTCGAGCAACAGACGATTGAGGGGTTTTTCTAGGGTTTTTGCCGACCTAAGAGAAATACGAAAGGACACCCGGATCGCCACGATCACATCAATGAGACCCGCGAAGCCATAGGAACCGCCCACGTTTACAAACTTTTCTCGGAAATTTGCAATGGCTCAGTTACTAGGGTGTCGTCGAATGAGTACTACGCTGACGTCAAATTACCGCCTTTTTCAAGCATGGGTGTCGTCTCGTTAGAGCTAGGGTGTCGTGAGATCTCAACTGGGGTGTCGCGAATGATTTTCTGCCGAATTCAATTAGGGTGTCGCCGAGTTCTCTCTATGTGCACATTTATAAGACGGGTGTCGTCGCCCTAAAGCTAGGGTGTCGTGGGATTTCGTCTGGGGTGTCGCGAAGGACTAACGGCCGACTTCGACCTAGGGTGTCGCTGGGATTATCTCCGTTGTCTCTTGTTCAATCACGGGTGTCGTCGCCCTAGAGCTAGGGTGTCGTGAGATCTCAACTGGGGTGTCGCGAATGATTTTCTGCCGAATTCAATTAGGTGTCGCCGGGTTCTCTCTATGTGGACATTCATAAGACGGGTGTCGTCGCCCTAGAGCTAGGATGTCGTGGCATTTCAACTGGGGTGTCGCGAATGATTTTCTGCCGAATTCAATTGGGGTGTCGCCGGGTTCTCTCTATGTAGACATTCATAAGACGGGTGTCGTGAGATCTCAACTGGGGTGTCGCGAATGATTTTCTGCCGAATTCAATTATAGTGTCGCCGGGTTCTCTCTATGTGGACATTCATAAGACGGGTGTCGTCGCCCTAGAGCTAGGATGTCGTGGCATTTCAACTGAGGTGTCGCGAATGATTTTCTGCCGAATTCAATGTCGCCGGGTTCTCTCAGTAAGAGGGTGTCGATTCAACTGGGGTGTCGCGAATGATTTTCTGCCGAATTCAATTAGGTGTCGCCGGGTTCTCTCTATGTGGACATTCATAAGACGGGTGTCGTCGCCCTAGAGCTAGGATGTCGTGGATTTCAACTGGGGTGTCGCGAATGATTTTCTGCCGAATTCGAACTAGGGTGTCGCATTCAATCACGGGTGTCGTCGCCTAGAGCTAGGGTGTCGTGAGATTCAACTGGGGTGTCGCGAATGATTTTCTGCCGAATTCAATTATGTCGCCGGGTTCTCTCTATGTGGACATTCATAAGACGGGTGTCGTCGCCCTAGAGCTAGGATGTCGTGGCATTTCAACTGGGGTGTCGCGAATGTCGAATTCGAGGGTGTCGCTGGGATTATTCACGGGTGTCGTCGCCGAGCTAGGGTGTCGTGAGAACTGGGTGTCGCGAATGATTTTCTGCCGAATTCAATTAGGTGTCGCCGGGTTCTCTCTATGTGGACGGGTGTCGTCGCCCTCCGTGGTCTCTTGCCGAATTCGAACTAGGGTGTCGCACGTGGTCTCTTGTTCAATGTCGTCTCGTTAGAGCTAGGGTGTCGTGAGATCTCAACTGGGGTGTCGCGAATGATTTTCTGCCGAATTCAATTGGGGTCTCGCCGGTTTCTCTCGTATGTTTCCGTCCTTCGGGTGTCGCCGCGCAAGGCTTGGGTGTCGTTTGCCAGAACTAGGATGTCTCGTATGTTTCCGTCCTTCGGGTGTCGCCGCGCAAGGCTTGGGTGTCGTTTGCCAGAACTAGGATGTCTCGTATGTTTTGTCCTTCGGGTGTCGCCGCGCAAGTCTTGGGTGTCGTTTGCCAGAGCTAGGATGTCGCATATGTTTCGTCCTTCGGGTGTCGCCGCGCAAGTCTTGGGTGTCGTTTGCCAGAACTAGGATGTCTCGTATGTTTCCGTCCTTCGGGTGTCGCCGCGCAAGACTAGGTGTCGTTTACCAGAACTAGGATGTCTCGTATGTTTCCGTTGTTCGGGTGTCATCACGTAATGCTTGGGTGTCGTTTGCCAGAACTAGATGTCTCGTATGTTTCCGTCCTTCGGGTGTCGCCGCGCAAGGCTTGGGTGTCGTTTGCCAGAACTAGGATGTCTCGTATGTTTCCGTCCTTCGGGTGTCGCCGCGCAAGACTAGGGTGTCGTTTACCAGAACTAGGATGTCTCGTATGTTTCCGTTGTTCAGGTGTCATCGCGTAATGCTTGGGTGTCGTTTGCCAGAACTAGGATGTCTCGTATGTTTCCGTCTTCGGGTGTCGCCGTGCAAGGCTTGGGTGTCGTTTGCCAGAACTAGGATGTCTCGTATGTTTCGTCCTTCGGGTGTCGCCGCGCAAGTCTTGGGTGTCGTTTGCCAGAGCTAGGATGTCGCGTATGTTTCCGTCCTTCGGGTGTCGCCGCGCAAGTCTTGGGTGTCGTTTGCCAGAACTAGGATGTCTCGTATGTTTCCGTCCTTCGGGTGTCGCCGCGCAAGTCTTGGGTGTCGTTTGCTAGAGCTAGGATGTCGCGTATGTTTCCGTCCTTCGGGTGTCGCCGCGCAAGTCTTGGGTGTCGTTTGCCAGAACTAGGATGTCTCGTATGTTTCCGTCCTTCGGGTGTCACCGCGCAAGACTAGGGTGTCGTTTACCAGAACTAGGATGTCTCGTATGTTTCCGTTGTTCGGGTGTCATCGCGTAAGCTTGGGTGTCGTTTGCCAGAACTAGGATGTCTCGTATGTTTCCGTCCTTCGGGTGTCGCCGCGCAAGGCTTGGGTGTCGTTTGCCAGAACTAGGATGTCTCGTATGTTTCCGTCCTTCGGGTGTCGCCGCGCAAGTCTTGGGTGTCGTTTGCCAGAGCTAGGATGTCGCGTATGTTTCCGTCCTTCGGGTGTCGCCGCGCAAGTCTTGGGTGTCGTTTGCCAGAACTAGGATGTCTCGTATGTTTCCGTCCATCGGGTGTCGCCGCGCAAGACTAGGGTGTCGTTTACCAGAACTAGGATGTCTCGTATGTTTCCGTTGTTCGGGTGTCATCGCGTAATGCTTGGGTGTCGTTTGCCAGAACTAGGATGTCTCGTATGTTTCCGTCCTTCGGGTGTCATCGCGTAATGCTTGGGTGTCGTTTGCCAGAACTAGGATGTCTCGTATGTTTCCGTCCTTCGGGTGTCGCCGCGCAAATCTTGGGTGTCGTTTGCCAGAGCTAGGATGTCTCGTATGTTTCCTTTCTTCGGGTGTCGCCGCGCAAGTCTTCGGTGTCGTTTACCAGAACTAGGATGTCTCCTATGTTTCCGTTCTTGGGTGTCGCCGCGCAAGGCTTGGGTGTCGTTTTTCAGAACTAGGATGTCTCGTATGGTTCCGTCCTTCGGGTGTCGCCGCGCAAGGCTTGGGTGTCGTTTTTTACACAGACTACAGACTCCAATATCAAGGTTTTCCAGTCCAGTAGCTGAAGTATTTTCAGCCTCTAAGTTGGAAGAAACAGAGTTCTTCTTCTTGCACAGATGCCATAAAACGTAAAATGGCGCCATGAAGGAGCGAAAGGGCATTTCGTCCGCACGAAAAATTCAAAAAAAAGCGAACAGCAATAAATGTCCGTCACGTTCAGAACGTTACGTCAAACCCCTGGCATGCCGCCTGTCATGTCATCCACGTCGGATCCACGTGGACCAATAGGAAGACGCGGTGCAGCCCACGTCAGCGTTGCTGCACCGGGACCGGTGTACAAAGTGTTTTCCTAAGAAGCATAGGCTGTGTTCCCAAACAAGATAAAAAAAGGAGTATGGGCTTTACTGAAATTTTTATTTCAGTCAATCCTTTTATTTTGATTTCTTATTCTATGGTACCCCATGAAATAGCTTATGATAAAATTAAATTAAATAAATTAAATAAATTTATTTATAATATCATTTAAATGAATTAAATAAATTTATTATAATATAATTTAAAATTAAATAAATTTATTAATAGAAAATAATAAATTAAGTATGTAATTTTTTTCTATTAATATAAATAATTTATTAAATATGTTCTTATTATTATTAATAATAATTAATTTATTACCTTATTTATTAATAATAATAATTTATTCAAGTCATTTTAAAAAAAAAATTGATAAATCATTTTTATTGAAAGGGATATCTTTGGAATTTCAAAAAAATTCTTCATCTATTCCTACTAGAATACATGCTTATTCCCATGTCATCCAAACATCATTTGGAATAACACTGCATTAATTGCACTGGAATAACATGAAATACCAAATTTTTATCCAAACAAAAATCTGAAATAACAAAGAAAATAAGCTATTTCTACGAAATTCGTATTCTTATTTTTGGAATAACTTTTTGATATCCAAATGTAACCATAAAAATCTTAAAATAATTTGATATGATAGGCCAGAGATGTTGCCTGTCTAGTCAGGCTAAATGCTAATGTCGGTCCAATGAAAAATTAAACATCAATCTATCCCCACGTTAAAGATTATCATAATATTCTTGTTTTCTCTCCTATGATTAAATTATTATTTTTTACCTCTTTCTTACTTTAACCCTGGATGAAAAACAATTAAAGTATATATAACATACATGATCTTTTATTGTAATATAGATAGCAATCCAGAACAATGTTAAGATGTTCTTACTCAATTGAAACTCTTATTTACTATAATTATGGAACTATTTTTGCTTTTATTGCATGAATCTCTTTCTCATTTATTATTACTGTAATGCACATTCATTCTTACCATGGACTCTCAAAAGCATGTAAACTAAGGAGGTCATAATTTCATTTCAAAATACAATGGCGATAAAATTCTTTATCTTGTTTTGATAACCAAGTCTTTTTATTATTTTTCCTTTCCTTCTTCAATGTTTTCAATTTTCTTACTTTGTATGGTTTTCACTATTTCATTATCTTCTTTTCCCATCGATTACCCTTCATTTCCTATTAAAAAGAAAACCAAAAAAATATATGACAATGAAGCTATCAAATTTTATTTATATTTATTAATTGGATTCTTTACATTGACCATCAGTTCACTTACTAAAAAGATACAATAAACATGTAAAACCCTACTATCCTTTTTCATATGACATAACTACTTTATTTGTTAAACTCTTTCGCAATATAGCATAACCACCGCTAAAATATTTTTGTTACCATTTTGACTTCCTTACTTTATAAATTTAATCCAAAAAATTGTAATAGAAGGTCATAAGTGGAAAGATAATTATTTTCTATCTCATTAATACCCTCCATCATCCTTCTACAAATTTTTTTAAGTCAACAATAGCTAGTATATTAATGTATAAATGGCAACAATCATTTGGTTTATCAGGTTACATGCAAAATATATCATAATTAGTTATCTTTGAAGGTAAAGAAACTTTAATTAATCAGAGAAAAGTAAGTTTGGTATTTTACGATCGTAATCTAAAATTTCTATAGTGCATCAAATACAATGATGTTGGATCATAGATGAATTTTGATTACTAACATACATCATATCAAATATGATAATTTTTATTATTAAAAATTAAATTATTTTAGTATAAAAATCTTATATAATATTATTATAGTAAATCTATTTAGGTTATCAACATTCAAAATATGAGTCATAACACCACAGCTCCCTGCTCTTATGTGTTCTAACCACATCAAGATAGTGGTTTTTTTTTTTTTTTTTTTTTCCTCTCTCTTTTTCTCTTTAGTGCCTAGCTGCTAGAATGCTTGAACCAGCACCATGCTCAGCAACTGGCATATTTTCTGAGCTCAAGCCTTAGACAATACAAGGCAATAATCTTGGAAAAAAGTTGATGGCTCATCTTTGTCTAATCTACATCCATGAATAGGCCCAATTTTGAATCCCATTTGAATACTCCTCGTTGATATCTTAGTGCGAAAAATAGAAGAGATGTAGAACAACATTGTCTGAGAAACATAATAGCGATATCTTAGTGCAAAAGATAAACAGTTAGGAGAGAGAGAATATAATTCACATAATAGACTTGAATGAAATTGATGGGAGATCATAGTTCAAGATAGCAAAAGATGGATTTAAAACATATCATTTAATCCATTAGAATCATCCCTCAACCCTTTCTTCAAAACCTCTCAGAAGAGGGGTGGGGGATTAAAAAGGAGCCATTAATTTAGGATCATCACGATGGAAAGTAAGTAAATAAATAAATAAAGGGCTTAGATTCTAGCACCGACGGCTTCACCCGGGTCCTTGTTCTATGTTTTCTTGGACTTTCCTCTATCCATCCATCCAGGAACCATTCAGAAAAAGGAAAAATCTTGCACCATCCGCAAATACACCGTACAATTGCGCGTGTGATGCACGTTAAAATTTATTGGATCTCGACATGCGTAAAGTCTTTTCCTTCAGAAAAAAGCTTGCAAAGCTTTTAGAGCCACAAAAACATTTTGCGGCTGTTCAAAGGTGTGGGCTTGTGATTCACCTCTCCATCTCCCAGCTTTCAGGGATTCTGAGTCGGGGTTGCGGATCGTGATGGGTTATACTCTTCCCGAGGATTCTCTTTTCCTTGGGTTTGATTGCTCTACTCAGTATGTCCTTCTTCACAATCTCTTTTTTAGAATGGAAAATTTGGCCGCGTGAGAGTTTTTTTTTTTTTTTTTAACTCGCATTGGCACTGTTTTCTTAACAAAAACCAAACTTTCCAAAAACTTTGCCTCAAAAAAAAAGTTAGGAACACCTGACTATATAGCTTTTCTTCAAAGTTAACATTGATTTGGCCGCCAATGCTGTTATTTTCCAATATCGTCCATTTTAACGCTGTTAAATTACTGCAACTCACACAGGATGGGTTTTGGTGGGGGTTTGCTATGATGGAATGATGCCTTCATTGAACCTTGGTACCAGGCTTGGTTTAGATTTTTTTTCATTTATTGCTTTATGTGCATGATGTTCGAAAGAAAAGTTCGAATTTTGATACCTAAATTTTCCAGAATTCAGACTTGACCTAGACCAGCTGATCCCAATTTTTCTTGTGCTTATTGTACTAATATGGCTATTGGAAAAGCTGCTAGTGAAATCAGTGCGAAGAAATCTTTTCTATCTTTTAAGAATATAAGACCCCCCCTAGGTATAACATGCAAGAGTTATATCATGTGCTTCAGTAATATATAGCATGTTTTATGTTTATGGCTCTTCTGTTATATTTATATCATCTTGATTGACGAAGAATAACTTTGTAGTATTTGGCTTTTTTTTTTTTCCTCCACATGTTTATAATAAAAAGTAAACATATTGCTGACTAAGTTCCAGGATTTTGTGCATTTGTAGACTTGCCAAGACATTTGACTTTTCTTAAGTATTATGGCTATCTGTTGTTGGTCATGCATAGCTTTTGGTTATCTAAGATCAATGTAGAGCATTCTTCTGTAGGTCACTAAAGGCGACAGTGCTGGATGCCAGCCTTGTTATCATTGCTTCAGAATTTGTCCATTTTGATTCTGAATTGCCGCACTACAAAACCAAAGATGGAGTCTACAGGGATCCCATGGTCAATGGTAGGATTGTTTCTCCTACCTTGATGTGGGTGGAGGCTCTGGACCTCTTGCTTGAAAAATTTAATGCAAAAGTGGACTATGGAAAAGTTGCAGCCATTTCAGGGAGTGCACAGCAACACGGAAGTGTGTACTGGAAGAAGGGCAGTAAGGCCATGTTGGCCTCTTTGGTCCCTAGTAAACCTTTGGTAACTCAGCTTGGCGATGCTTTCTCTATAAAGGACTCACCAATATGGATGGATTGTAGCACCACATCACAGTGCAGAGAGATAGAAAAAGCTGTGGGTGGTGCATTCGAGTTATCAAAACTCACTGGATCCCGTGCTCATGAGAGATATCCGGGACCTCAGATTCGGAAGATATTTGAAACACAACCAGAAGTTTACAGTGATACTGAGAGGATCTCACTTGTTAGTTCTTTCATGGCCTCTCTTTTTATTGGAGGCCATGCTAGCATCGATGAAACTGATGGAGCAGGGATGAACCTGATGGATATTAAACTACGCATCTGGTCTAAGATTGCATTGGAGGTTTGTCTACCACAACTTCAGCTTAATAGTTATGGGTGGTCATAACTTCCAGTTTTGCTTATTGGCATGTTATTTGGTAGGCAACAGCACCAGGTTTAGATGAAAAACTTGGGGAATTGGCACCAGCTCATGCTGTTGCTGGTCTGATAGCTCCTTATTTTGTTGAGAGGTTAGTCATTTGCTTGTCATAATTGTTTTGCTAAGCATGTAACTTGTCACCTGTATATATGGTATTGTAGAAGTTTTGATAATTGAGATGATTATTTAATTGTGGTTGCTATATTCGTTCTGCTTCTGCTTCTATTGACAAACTGATGGCAGGTTCCGTCCAAAATGATTTTGTCCATTTTCTGTTATGCTTCAAATGATGGTAGGCATTTAAAATTCTCAGTAAAGATTGTTGGATTTGATTTCAGCGTGATAGAGGATTGGATTTTTTTTTTTTTTTTTTTTAACCCCCTGGCATGCACCGAAAGAATGCAACACAAATATTTAGCTTTCTTACAAGTATCAAAGAGTGTCTGAGAGAATTACCAAAAGGAGACTGTTTGAGAGGATGCTGAATGTTGCACAAGAGTGTCCTGATATCTTAATGTCAAGATCATTGACCTGGATATATTTTTGAAATTGTAGTTGTCCTTTTTTTTCCCATTTCACATAATTTGTTTGAGATGACCCATTATTACAATGAACAAGAATCCCTTTGATAATCACTTTAGAATAACATTGCAGATGTTATTCCATCAACATTCCCACATGTGTGGTCATTTAGACATTTACTATGGTTGAAGAGGATTACCATTCCATTAGGAAGAAGTGGTCTAGACCCTGGATGTATTGATATTTCTCTACCAAAGCCGTGTTTACCCAGATCCTTTGTTTTAGCCTAAAGTACTTGTACCCTACACTTCAAAACAGACATAGTTATGACACTCAAACATGGCTATGCTAGGAAGAAATTCTTAGATATTAAAAGGAACTGACACTTAGACATGCTTCTGAAACCAACACACAAGCCCGAGTCCATGTCACACTATCAAAGTACCATCATGCTATATTTTTAGTATAAATCTTATTCTCTTTTTCAAGGGAAGGTGGGAAGAACTGTAGAGAAGTCTACCACTATGCACTAAATCTTATGGCTACATGAAAGAGCCTAGCCTGTGCAAAATGATAGTATAGTGCTTAAATCACCTCTCCTACTCCCGTTTTCTTAAAGAAAGAGATAATCCTTATGCAATACACTAATGAGGAAGAACCAAGTGCAAGTACAGAAACCTGACTAATCATTAAAAGTGGTTGTGATGAATCTTTCATAAATAGTCAAACAAGTCAAAAATAGCTGTTGAAAGGTAATGAATCCTTGTTTCTCCTGTTTATTTGGCTTCTTGAGTTTGTTGTAGTCAGCAAAAGTTGATCCTTCAAATTTCTCTCCTACGCATTGATATGTTTTTGTTTTAATAACTTGCTATATGATATTCATCACCTCCTGGTGAATTTTGATCTTGTATATGACTCATCTTTTTTCATTTAGATGGTCAACGTTTTATATGAATACCGAATCAGTTTTACCTTCCTTCTGAATGCAAAATGATTGTTGTCCAACACCCAGTTGTAAGATGTCACCATGAAGTAGTGCCATCACATGGTATTATCATCTGAAGTACATGGTATTATCATCTGAAGTTTTACACTGAATAAGTTTTTCCTTCTTTCTAAATGTAAACTAATAGCTATCCAACACTGAGGTTGTAAGATCTTACAATGTAAGTAGTGCCATCACATAATATTATCACCTGAAGTTTTGCTTTAAATGTAGTTTCTGGTACCCTTCTCTGTGTATGTGTGATATTTATGTGTAGTCTAAATCTAATGAGACTCAAAAATAATGATGATATCTTATCATGTGATTAATGGGTTGTAATTGCATTAAACCCTTGCAGATTCCAGTTTAAAGAGAGCTGTCTAATTATTCAATGGTCTGGGGATAATCCTAATAGTTTGGCAGGTTATTGATCATCTTTTTTTCTACTCTTCAACTCTATAAACTCTTAATTCTTTTAAGTTACAAAAAAGCTGGTCGTTCATTAGTATACGTAGGTGAGCTATAAAGAAGTTTTGTCATGATATCTTTCAATAACTTCGAGGAGACTGCCTCATATCCCACAGGACAACATCTGACACTAAACAGATATTCATCTTTGTGATGAACTTTTCTTATTGAGAATCTTGAATGTAGGGTTCATATTTTGCCACAAGGGTGTCAATTGTTGGATAATGGCATCTATGGCAATCCAGCCACATGTTTTCTTAAAAATGAAGCAATCCCTAAACATGATATTGCTTTCTATTCTCAGTTAATCACATGATCCAAGCATTTCCTAATGTATATTACCATATTTGATGTTATCAGCAGTATTTCTTTTAAATTATTGTAAATTAAGGAAAATAAAAAGGGAACTTTTGGTTAAATTAGTATATCAATGTTAACAACTCATGGTTGTCTAATAGGTTTGGCTCTCAATTCTCCTGGTGATTTGGCAATCAGTCTTGGAACCAGTGATACAGTAAGTTGCAACACAATAACTTGCAATATCTAAATTCTGGTTATTTTAATCTTTTGTGCATGCTATGCTCATGGTTGTTTAGGTCTTTGGGATAGCTAGTGAGCCTCATCCAAGCCTAGAAGGACATGTATTCCCTAATCTTGTTGATCCAAATTGTTGTATGATAATGTTGGTCTACAAAAATGGTTCTCTAACTCGAGAAGGTAACCATGATTATTTTGTTGCTTTTAATCAAGTAATTTCTGCGGTAACCCCTTCATTAACTCTAGTTTGCAATATGGTCATAGATGTGCGCAATCAATATGCAGAGTGCTCTTGGGATGTTTTCAACAAGTATCTAGAAAAAACATCTCCTCTAAATGGTACATCCCATTGTTAAAGCTAAATTCTTTGATATTATCTTTTTTATGTATTCATACATTCAATGGGTTTCTCAAGGCAATGAACCTAAAAACTCTCTTTTGTCATGTTCAAAGCATGAAATGTGTTATGAATTGGGAGGTTTAGAATATACTGCATAAGGTGATAGATCAACTTTTTTGTGGATCTGCCAAGTAATAGGGCATGATATTTCATACATGAAACCATCTTTGTTGTTTGGTTCCTTCTTATTCTTTGTAAGTTCTCTGTCCTTTCATTATCATAAATTTAAAACGTCATACTTTCCAATGCTTTAGCGTACTAATTTTTGATTTCATATAGTTTTTGGGAAGATGCTAGCTGTTAAGTAAACTCATCAAGTCATAATGTCAGACTCCTCTGTGTCTTCATAATTTGTTTTTTTATCTATGTTGTTTTATTATGTTTTTCTCATCTATTGATGTGACTTCATGATTATGTTTAAGGTTATTGCTATTCATCATTCTTAGAACACTAGCTTCAGGCCCTTATTCCTTTGAAAAATTCTCCTTTTTTTTTCCTGCATATTGTTGTGCTTATTCTTTTCTTTTGTGATAGGTGGAAAGTTAGGATTCTTCTACAAAGAGCATGAAATTTTGCCTCCCCTGCCAGGTATTTAACAAATAGCACCCATTTCTTTGCACTATTGTTATTATTTTAGTGTCTGCATGGCTGTTCAAATGCAATAATTAATATTATTTCTGACATAAGAACAATCCAAATGTATGCAGTTGGGTGCCACCGATATGTTCTTGATAGCTTCAGTTGTGACTCATTAGATGAAATAAAAGAGCATGAGGTGCAGGAGTTTGATCCTCCTTCTGAGGTCAGCATAATTTAAAATCCTGTTAGTTGACTAGAGGTGTTAAGGCTTGACAACTACAATTTATTTAGGTGCGTGCCATCATAGAAGGCCAGTTTCTCTCAATGCGAGGTCATGCAGAAAGGATTGGTATGCCAACTCCCAAACGGATAATAGCAACCGGTGGAGCATCATCAAATGAATACATTCTTAAATCAATCGCAAATATTTTTGGTTGTCCAGTATACACAGTCCAAAGACCTGGTATGTAAAGAGCTGATCCAAATTAAATGCGATGCACTAAAAATTTTGTTTCAGCTGTGTCAGTGTTTCTCTAGCCGAACGGAAAAGACTTGCTGCACCGCTCTCGATGCAGCAGCGCGCACCAGTCGTACGGATTGCCCGCGCATGCCATCGCGCATGCAAAGGTCCAATAGGCTTTGCCCCGCATCGCACATGTGTCAGTAAGCGCAGACGGTCAATCTGCATGGCCGGTGCGCACTTGTTGTACCAGAGGGTGGTGCAGCAAGGCTTTTCCATAGCCGAACATGTTCCTTTAGTTGATTGAGTTGTCATTTATACTTACAATACTCATGGCACAGAGAAATTAATAATTATCGGACTGTTAATAGAAAATGATAAAAGCTGAGATGTGTAGCTTATTCGTGCATTCAGATCAATTAGTTTTTAAATCTTTTAAGAAGTCATCTGATGGTCATACTTGACTGCATATTATACGTAAGCAATGTACATCACATTAAGAAATATGATACCACAAGTCTACGACACAAGTGCTAATGTTATCTATTAGATTTGTGGTTCTCATGATACAAGGCTAACAGTTTGGTGTCGATCTGACTTTAATCATGCTCCTCTGCTAATAGAAGAGATGTAAAAGAGAATAAAGGGCAAGCTGACTTCTGTTAGGAAACAAGTCTATTCATTTTGCGATAGTCCTTTTTTATTCGTTAAAAAGAAAAAGTCTTTAAAATCTTATACACTTGCCTATCTCATCCACTGCACATATATTTCGTCTATCATGCACTATTCTTCCAAAACTCATCATGCTAAGTTCTTCACTTTGAGTACACTTCTAGTTCCAATCATTTCTATTTGCTATTATCTATGACAACGACAGTTTTGGTTTTGTTGTCGTTTTCTGAAACCATGCATCATCCACTAAATGGATGATACCATCAAAATAGTGGACTATCTGGTTTATTATTAAGACTGGAAAAAAAATAGCATTGGATAAATATTGATATTTCACCTTTTTTGTTTTCTATATATGACACTGGATTGAGTAATTTTGCATCCACTCAGGGCATGATGGATTATCCTGTGCCTTTTGCAACAGATTCTGCTTCACTGGGTGCTGCTCTGAGGGCAGCGCATGGGTGGTTGTGCAATAAAGAAAGTGTTTTGTTCCAATCTCATGCATGTACGAGGACAAGTTAGATAAAACATCTCTCGGTGCAAAGCTTGCAATCCCTGCTGGAGACAAAGAGCTTCTATCCAAGTACACCTTGCTGATGAAAAAGAGAATGCAAATTGAGAAAAATCTTGTTGAGAAGTTTGGGCGCAAGTAGGCCAGCCACTGAAAAACTGAAGCAGCGCATCAGTGATCTTATAAATTTACGAGATGGTAAAGTATATTCCAGAATAAAAAATGCCTTATTTTAAATGCAGGTACATCTATCAGACTGATGTGATGCCAATTCCCTGATAATGTTTGGAAGAAATAAATGTTAATGAGAATATAATTTGTTAACCTAGTAGTGTTCTGACCATGCAATTTTCTTTGAAGCATTTATACTGAATGTTGACATTCATTTTCATGAGCTAGACAAGCAGGTGGCCTTCTCCCAGGTTGAACCTGTATCTAATTTTTAGGCTAGGGATTTCACAACTAGCACCACCCAAGACTGGATGAACAAAGCCAATGACTGATGTTAGGCTGTTGGTTGTAACTGAAAAGCATATCAAACTGTGAAATGAAAGCTGGCCCCAAATAACTGAGACCAAAACTAGTGGTTAAGGTTATTGTTATGGATTTAACTAACAGCTGTTCCTCTGGCCATACATGATGTAATTGTTATTTCAGTGTGTACTCATTAGCTTGCACCGTTCTTTTTTTTTTCGATCAATGAGGTGAAATTGTCGTGACAGACCCTACAAACATTTGTAGGGAACTGTCATAACCTCATAGGTTGGTGATAATATGGTACAAGAGTAGCTATGTGACAGTAAACGGTAGGGTAAACCTGTCTAACCCTTACTAACTAAGACATCCAACAAGAGTCTCAGCTAGTTAAATTTTGATGCTAGGGCCTACTTGATCAGAAGGGACAAAACTGATTGGAAAAGCCCTTGCAGTGAATGAATTAAATACGTTACAATAGTCACAGCTGTCACTGTCACAAGAACAAGGGAATCATGGAACAATTACAAGCATTTTTCAACCATTCATTTGTTCTCTCCTCCTCTTACCCTGGCTTTTTCCACAGCCCCAAAGAAAACTTCCATATAGTCTGATAATATTTTTATTCTTAAGAGCAAGCATCAAGTGTAATCTTATCACATGTTTCATAGACTTTGTTTTGCCGACAGAAAAGAACGTTTCTACCTTGACAGCTTATTTGACTTGAGATTTTTGTGAAAGCTAGGATTCAAATAAAATAATATCTGTAAACATGATATCCAGAATTAAAGATGGAATTGTGCACTGCAAAAGGCTTGAAATGCTGAAGTGTGGGATGTTCTGTTTTATGAAGGAAAATTATTGTGAATATTAAGTACTTATTTCAAGAAAACAATGGTGTGCAGTAACAGATCTGAAAGACGAGCACAAGATGGGAGACAACAAGATGCGTCTAACTTTACACAGGAAACTTATCTGCACTATGAGGTAAATATAACACAAGAAAACAAGTGGTGTTGTATGTAGGAAAAAATATGAAAGGTAAGAGAACAAAATGATTGCTGTAGTCCTGATCATGCAATATAAAAAGTAAATCATGTTCTTATGGCTAGCTGGTAGAACGGATTGCTTACCGGAATATTATAACTGTATCTGAATATACTCTGGAGGAAAAAAAAAAAAGGTCTCTGAATAGATGCATGAAAAAATGGCTTGATCCTTGGTAGTTGCAATAAAGGTCATTTTTCCCTATGAGAATATTGGCATATCTGGAGAATTGGCCAATAAGTTCCCCGATAAGGAATAATGGAAAGTAAGATTCCTTGCAACTATGATCAAGCTCCATTGAATATAATTCACTCGCTGTCATTATCTTCTTGTGCCACTAACCAGCCCATGAAGGCATGCTTGATGATGGAGAAATGAGACAAATGAACAAAGAAAAATGGGACCACTGGCAACTATTCTCTCTGCTATTGTTCTGCCATCGCCCCCAGACAACGGTAGGTATATCTTATCCTTAGAGAATAATGAAGACATGATAACTTTCCTCCTGTATGATGTGTCGCCACATCAGTGGGCCTAGTTCACATCCTCCACTTGCGGAGCTTTGCCTATAAATATTCTACTTCACCAATCCTTCTGAGCTACATTGCATTGATTAATTTAGTATCAGATCAATGCAACAACCACAGACACCGGGCAAGGGCGCCCGGGCCATAGAGATGAAGCAGGTGATTGAAGATAATCTGATGAAGGCTTATATTTCTGTTCCAATCTCTTTAATAGGAGATCTGATTCAGAAAGGAAGTGATCCTCCAAACACCAACAAAACTTATGGGCAGTCAAGCTTCGAGGACCCCATAAGAAGAGTGATGTTCCTGGGGCCTTGGAGTCATACATAGAGTTGTAAACACGCACTACACTTTGAATCTTTCATGCTTCTCTTAGTTGAGACTTCTGGACAAAAGTCTCGGGAATACGCTTAGGAGCCCGAGTGAATCCAATCAATGTAATCACCACCGTTGGAAACTTGAGCTAAAAAATTTATGTTATGTATAAAAACGTTCTGAAGATTGAAATTCGATTGGATGTTTTTAGCTGCTTAACTTTAAGATTCTATCTTTCCATTTGTAAGTGCTAGATGACAGATCCTCTTATTTTAGCTACTAATTGACTGTTTTAGCTACTGAAGAATCTTATACTTCAATATAAATCAGGTAGAATAGTTGAGATTGCTGAGGATTAAGCATTCAATGAAAGATCTATTTTTTTGCTTTTAAATTAATGGAAGCAACTAGCAATCTGCAATAAGCATCCCAAATTTGGTTTAGGGCTTAGCTTGTTAAAGGGACTCAGCAAAAGCCTAAAGGAAAAAGTTGGAAATGTAAACGTTATTGAGGTACCAAGTCTATATTTTCAATGTTTGTTCGATAGAATTTTCTCCAAAGATGTATTTACTCCACTATCAACTTGATAAATTTCCTGTATTTAGATTGTCAACCATTAACATGTTCCAAAGATTGTTGCAAATTATTTTGCATGTCAGAAGAAGTAAGCACCTGAATGTAGAGGCATTATGAATCTCCAAAAATAAAACATGAAGCTTAGATTGCAGCCTTTATATATATATATATATAGCATGTATTTATTTAATACTCAATAGAATTCATTCAACACAATTATTTGCCTGTTCCATCAAAATATTCTAGGATGGGTCGCTTTGTTACTTATGATAAGATTTATAACGGTCAGTTGATCTAAATAAATTCCACAAAGAATGAAACTTATTTTTCTCAACCTCATGATGAATATGTAGGGAATCATGCCTAGAACTTGATACATATTTTTTATTACCATCATCCATCCAAATTATGATTAGATTATAGACAGTTCCAACAGCCTGATGTTTAATTGTAAGCGTAAAATTATGTTCAGTTGTGAGTCTATAATTATCCCATCAAAGCGAGCCCAAATTTCCCCATAAATTACTATTTGCTCCTAGCCAGTCCAATATACAGTTAAAACGAATGTATGCCTGCTTTAACACTGGATCTTGTAGCTATTATCAAGTGCACAAGCATAAATCAGAGGTAGAAAAGAATATCAATTACAAGAGTCTATAACAACCAAAATAAATAATCACTTGAACGGCAAGTCTTTATTATCCAAACAACGCTTACACTTGGTTATAATAATTGTTTTCCCACAAGATAGGTTTTCTTTTCAGCTGCCTCACAAGTGATGCATGGTGGATAAAACAATAAAAGAGTGCAATAAACTCTGTTTCTCAAAATGGGATACCAAGATTGAAATAAGCTCAGTATCACATGCATACGAGACTTACAACCTGAAACGGAAATAATCGCAGCACCAATTTTAAAGATTGAAAGGAATTGATAGTTGTAACGGGTTAAGAAGATCCAACAATAGCAATCAATAGTTGTAGGAATTATCGACATATAAAATGAAATTTAGAGCTCGCCACATGCCAGTAGCTTTAACCAAAAAGCACCAAAGTAAAACAAAATCGTTTCCTTAACAAAGAAAGATAACTAGACTACCATGACTGAAAACAATAACGTCTGTTGCTGCCTGACTTCAACTTTGTTCTTCTGCCAGAGTCTATCCAGAGCACTGTCAGCATCTCCCTGAAGAACAGAAGGCAATGCAAGATTCACATAAAAGTACAAATTGAAGTGCAGGAACCCAAAGCAACAAATCCATGAGTTAAAACATATACAGATCGTTCAGAACATGTAGCAAATTTAATCAGTGAACTACTGCAAAATGTCGGCCACACTCAGTTGGCCTCTGCTAATTGCAAGAACCATCTTCATGAGGAATGAACACAAGAAGACCAGTAAAAAGAAAATGAAAAGATGGCTTTAGAAGTTACATGCAAGCACAGTTTCAGACAGTCGTGATGAACACAGGTAGACCATTATACTGCTTGCCATGACAACCAAGGCACAATCATGGCTTTCATTTTTGGTGTCATTATAAATGTTAAAAATGGAAGATAGATCAAGACTGTTATAAAGGTCATTATAACTTTTTAATTACCATTCTTACAAAATATTGGCAATTAGCAACACTGATATTGCACTCTCTTCAGGCATTCTACCACACATGCTGATTTACTAGTGTTTATTACAACTCTTCGCACGTAAGATTAATTAAATAATACATTTTGTTTTATATTGCAATCAAGTAAATTATAAGACTATATAACATTGCAAGCAATGCATTCAATCAATAAGAGGGTGGTAATATATGATTAGGACAACTATAAGGTGAAATGTGAGAGGAAGTGTTCAAAAGCATATGAGTAGGATTAGAGACGAGAACTACCATGTGAAAAAAAAAAGGACAGAACGAGGGAAGTCATTAAGCAAAGCAAAGAAAGGTACAGAAGAGAGATGGAAGTCATTAAGCAACTGAGTTGAGTAGAGCTGCAAATTTTCCTTGTTTGCATGAGCTTCCATTTTCCATAAACCATCATGAGGTCTCAAAGAATCTGAACAAATGACATGTCTTCCCGTCTGACTCCTCAACTCTCTATCTTGGGCAGTTGGCTTTTTCATAGAATGCCATCATTTATGTTTCCTTTTTCAATTACTGTTTCTGGTACATTTCATTTTGATTTCCAAGATATCAAGAAAGTAGCAATTCGGGCCTTATTACTTAAAAATGTTTGTAAGAAAACTATTAATCCAAAAAAAATATGAGTAAATAGATGCTAGTTTATCCCATGTCTATTTCAATGTTTATTACTATTCCCCTCGATGTGAGATAAACCTGAAATAATGGATTACTAAAGCATGAGCAAGAATTAAGTTGGTTTATCTTAAAATATGAGATCAATGATCCCCAAGAAAAGGAGAACAGAGCAAGACTTCATTGTTCTTGTCAATGAGGTTGGCAATACTATACAAGATTTTGTAAAGAAGCCAAGTATTAAAAGTCAAACAGAAACTTAGAAAATTCAAGTAGCCAGTATTTAATCTTCTACCATACACTAATAGAGGAAGATATGAATAAGAACTATACTACTTAAAAACTAAAAAGAAGCAGAAATCATGAGTCACTGTCAATCCAAAATGCATGTCAAACCTATCCCATCTCTCAAAAATCCAACAATAGCCCTCACTTGAGCATTTGCCTTGCAATTATGCAATCCAACAAGCATAATAGCACAAGTTTTCATGAATAACCACAGTTTTAAGAATATCAACAACATCCTAGTCTATTGCTTTCAGAGAATCCTACTACCACTTGTCCTTCAACATTTTCTCCATTGGGTTAACATGATCACATGATGGTAGAATGCAGAACATTACAGAAAAAGAGAAGCTTTTTAGAGGGGCAACATATTAGACAAGAAAAACAAAAGCTTTTCTGGCTCGAACATGAACTTGCAAATTGAATCTTATGCACACAAGATATTTTGACTGTAATAAATCACTTCAGGAAGCAAGTCCAATTTGAAATGTCACCATTTTCTTTGAGGGGGTTTTAGGGTTAAAGGTGAAACATAGGTAGTAACATCTTGGATTACCATTATTCATGAGAGACTTTGACCATGTCAAATCTTAACTAAAGGTTGGAAGAATGTCTTGCTATTAGGAACAGCAAAGCAGATTGGACCCTACAACTACCATTTGTGCTCATCCAAAAAGAAGCCAAATTGTACAAGCCTGATTAATCACAAAATATGTTATCCATTATTAAAAATTAATGGGCCTTTACCTAGACAGTATTAAGTGGTTTCCTTTAGCTCTTATGCTTTCTTTAACATATATATGAACCAAAAATCACTAAACCAGAAACTGGTACCAGTTCAGTACCCAGTACGGTCCTGTATAGGGTGTATTGTATCATTTCGGTACTGTTTCGGGGTAGTATGAGCCCTGTACCATTGAAACAGTAAACCGAACCGACTTCCCACTAATTCAGTTCGGTACACCTCGAACTGATCTGTTCGGGACAATTCGACATACCTTTATATGAACCATCTTGGGAATACTTGCATAAAAAATTGGGTAAACTAGTAATGTCTCAAATCCTGACAAGATTTCCTGTTCATCATCATTTGTTTCTTCCATCTTCAAGAGGATAATTGGTGTTAAATGTATTTATCAGCATTTCTGATTGTGCAGAGAGAGAATCCATGAGAACAAAGGATGTAGCTACTTTCATGAAAACACTTGATCCTTGTCTCTGTTAGCTCTTTTTTCCAAACTCAAAGAGGCATTAAATCTCGCACATGCTGCAAGCATGCATAAGCTGCTTACCAATGCCTCCTTCTTAGATACTCTGATAACAGGTATATTCCCGTCACTTATCACTATTTTATTACATCCATAACAGATATATTCCCACCATCACAGCAAGTACAAATCAAATGTTGGAAAACTATAACAAGATTTACAGGGTTTCAGGTGAAGTCAGAAATTTGGAAAGATAAAAACACAAATTACAAAATTAAGGGGCAAAAAATCAATAAATTCAGCAATATCAACAGTGAGAAAAAATGTGCACATATTATGTTTCAAGGTGATGTGTTGACTTCACATCAAAATTTTTAGTTATGACTTTCACAATTTAGGCAATATCTTCATATTTACAAATGACCAAGCAAGCATAATATGATGTAAGTCTATTAGCTAAACCTTTCCAGTATAGAAAAAATGCCTTCAAAGCCATCCATCATCTTTCATAGAATTAGAGATTTCAAACAATATAACAAAACTGTCAAGTAAAGTTAAATTAACAAAATGCAACTCAGCAAGCTTCAAAAGAGGCAACATTCCTGACTAAAATAGTTTTTTTAAAAAAAGAAAGAACAAAAAACTTTACAGGTAAAGGATACAGACCTGAGCACGAATGAAACCACAGAGTGCAAAAGTGGTAAACCGGCCAGTGTACACCCCACGCTCATCAAAATGACCAATGTTAATCTGGACCAATGCATGATCCTTCGCATTGATAAGCCTATTTGTTGCTGAACTACATGAACAAATGTTCAAGATTTAAGCACCAATAAGATGCAGGTAATATATGAAGTTAAACAAACTGAAAAACAAAATAACCACTAAAAGGTATGCTATGAGACAGTGATCCCATCAAAATATACCATTTTCTCGGAATGTAGAGATCCATCATCACACCCTCTTTGTTCTGCATCTTGTTGGTGAATTTGATTGCACAGCAGTGTATACAAGATAATAGCCTTACAGTATGAGAACCAAAACCTTCCCATCAAAATTACAAGAGGATGATGAAAAATACTTCTTCAACAATTTCAATCAGTTTTTTCTTTTTCCCTTGAAATTCACTTTCCACTGCACAATTGTTCTCTTTCAATATTCAATTTTTTGTCCATTATAAGAATTGCATATGTTGATGCCCGATCACTTTGAGTCGGCCTCCTTGAGCGTCGACCGTTCCCCCACAAAAATATCGGAGCCCTTCCTTTGTCTTCAAAGCCTGCAAGAAGTCCAACGGCCGGGTATTCCGGCAGGGACCCTCCGACGCTCAAGTTAGTGCTCTGGACAACAGCTGTGAGCTTGAGAAAGCTCGAAAGAGAAAGAGAGATCCGCCCAGAATGAGTGTGTTGAGTCCTTTTTGAGTTACCTCTTACCTTCTTTATTCACCATTGTACTCTATGTAGCTTGCTTGAGAAGTTTGAATCTTTGTCATCTAGTGGGAATGAGTCACGTGGGGCCTCATGATGGACCATGACTTTTGGGGCTCATTTAGTCTGAGTGGCTGAAGTGTCATGATGACTAAGTACTTTTGGTGGGTGAAATGTCAGGGCTGACATCTGTGAGGCCCAAATGCTGCCACTTGTCAAGACTTTTATGATGAATGATAACTTTCGATAAAGCTTACCTCTTAGTGGAATATCAGAGCTTTAGGCGCCATCTCGTCAGAGACAGATGACCACTTAATTATCTCATTAAAGTAAGTGGTCATAATTTATTAATCCAGAAGATGACGTGATGAACAATCACTATAGGGCCCATGCGTGTCCGAGCTGGAAGCCACTAAGGAAGGGCCGCTAGGGACTTAGGTCCGGCGAGGCTGTTATCGACTGAGGCCGGGGCCGCCTAGGACTGCTCGGGAGCCGCCAAGGGCCTCTTGGGATCATTGTGGCTGCCTGGGATTGTTCGGACCTGTGCACGCATGAGGCCGGCTAGGATGCTCGTGGTAGGAAATAGGGGCCGCTTGGGACCGGTGCGGCCGCCTGGGAACGCTCGGGGCCACCGTCATGGGAGTGTCGGGGGCCGTCTAAACCGCTCCTGGCCGCCATCATGGGAGTGTCAGTGGCCGTCTAGGATTGCTCGGGAGCCGCCTAGCTGGGAGAAGTTTTCGGGACCGCCTAAGATGAAGACGTCCCGAAGTTATTATCGAAGCACCCTTACGTGCATGCATGGGGCCAAAAAGGGAGTCAACGTGGCAGCTATAAATGCATGTAGCCTTTATAAGACCATAAATGCCCTGGCACATAAATGCGATAGAGAGCCATCGTCGCGATGGCATTGGGAGTCCGAAACCAAAACCGTCTAGAAAGGCCGCCAAGGATGGTCGCCTAGAAAGGCCGCCTAGGGTGGCCGTTGAGGGAAAGGCCGCCTAGGACTGTCGCCTAGAATGGCCATCGAGGAAGGTCGTTGAGGAAAAGGCCGCTCAGGACTTCCTCCACTGTCTCTCTCTCTCCTCGTGATTCGTGACTTGACATTGAATGCTCTTATTCAATTGAATGCTCTCCAATAAATGCCTTGGAGAGAGGGTCTTTATAAGACCTATAAATGTCTCGGCACATAAATGTCGTTAGGAGGCCGTCGAGAGAGAGAGATGCTGCTTAGGAATTATTGTGAGGAGGGGCCGCTTAGCATTAAAGGCGAATTATGGTGAGGAGGGGCCGCTTAGCATGAAGGGCCGCCTAGGAGTTATTGTGAGGAGAGGCCGCTTAGCATGAAGGGCCGCCTAGGAATTAATGTGAGGAGGGGCCGCTTAAGCATGAAGGGCCGCCTAGGAGTTATGTGAGGAGGGGCCGCTTAGAATGAAGGGCCGCCTAGGAATTAATGTGAGGAGGGGCCGCTTAGAATGAAGGGCCGTCTAGGAATTATGGTGAGGAGGGGCCGCTTAGCATGAAGGGCCGCCTAGGAGTTATTGTGAGGAGGGGCCGCTTAGCATGAAGGGCCGCCTAGGAATTATTGTGAGGAGGGGCCGCTTAGCATGAAGGGCCGCCTAGGAGTTATTGTGAGGAGGGGCCGCTGAGAATGAAGGGCCGCCTAGGAATTATTGTAAGGAGGGGCCGCTTAGCATGAAGGGCCGCTTAGGAATTAATGTGAGGAGGGGCCGCTTAAGCATGAAGGGCCGCCTAGGAATTAATGTGAGAAGGGGCCGCTTAGAATGAAGGGTCGCCTAGGAATTATTGTGAGGAGGGGCCACTTAGCATGAAGGGCCGCCTAGGAATTAATAGGAGGGGCCGCTTAGAATGAAGGGCCGCCTAGGAATTATTGTGAGGAGGGGCCGCTTAGCATGAAGGGCCGCCTAGGAGTTATTGTGAGGAGGGGCCGCTTAGAATGAAGGGCCGCTTAGGAATTATTGTGAGGAGGGGCCGCTTAGCATGAAGGGCCGCCTAGGAATTAATGTGAGAAGGGGCCGCTTAAGCATGAAGGGCCGCCTAGGAATTAATGTGAGGAGGGGCCGCTTAGAATGAAGGGCCGCCTAGGAATTATTGTGAGGAGGGGCCGCTTAAGCATGAAGGGCCGCCTAGGAATTAATGGAGGAGGGGCCGCTTAGAATGAAGGGCCGCCTAGGAATTATTGTGAGGAGGGCCGCTTAGCATGAAGGACCGCCTAGGAATTAATGTGAGGAGGGGCTGCTTAAAATGAAGGGCCGCCTAGGAATTATTGTGAGGAGGGGCCGCTTAGCATGAAGGGCCGCCTAGGAGTTATTGTGAGGAGGGGCCGCTTAGAATGAAGGGCCGCCTAGGAATTATTATGAGGGGCCGCTTAGCATGAAGGGCCGCCTAGGAATTAATGTGAGGAGGGGCCGCTTAAGCATGAAGGGCCGCCTAGGAATTAATGTGAGGAGGGGCCACTTAGAATGAAGGGCCGCCTAGGAATTATTGTGAGGAGGGGCCGCTTAGCTTGAAGGGCCGTCTAGGAATTAATGTGAGGAGGGGCCGCTTAAGATGAAGGGCCGCCTAGGAATTAATGTGAGGAGGGGCCGCTTAGAATGAAGGGCCGCCTAGGAATTATTGTGAGGAGGGGCCGCTTAGGAATGAAGGGCCGCCTAGGAATTATCTTCAGTCTCCGTATCATTAAATGCCGCCCATTGATTTGCCCATGAGACATTAATGACAAAAGGCGGGTCCTTGGGAGAACCCACTCACATCACATAGCTCTTTTTCCCTATTGTTCTCTCTCTTCATTATGACGGATGCTTGCTGTAGCAGGACGAAATTAAATGCCCACTGTGTCCTTAAAGAGAGGACCCGATAGGCCAGCGAGGCCATCTAGGAACTAAGCCGCTTAAGACGGCCGCCGAAGATGGCCGCCTAAAAAATTTTAAAATTTCTGTTTTTATTGTCCATGGGCCTGTTGACTGGCCCTATCAGATGCCCCCTACACTCCTTGAGCTTGTAGGTCCTGCACTAACCAAGCTGAAGAAGTGTAAAAAATTTTTAAGTAATATTGGGGGTAGGTTTATTACCTTGTGCCCGTCACTTAAAGCAGTGTACGCCCAATTTTTTTGGGGGAGAGACGCTCGTCAACTAGTTGGCAAGGCAAAAATAGAGCTAATAGAGCTGCACTAACGCAGGCTGAGAGATAGAGCCAACGAGGCTGCAATAAAACCGTTGAGGTCGATAGAGCCGATGAGGCAGAGCGATAGAGCCGCTAAGGCTATAATAATTCCGCTAAGGTCGCAATGATGCCGCTGGGACAGAGGAATAGAGCCATTAAGGCTGTGATAGAGCTGTTGAGGTTGATAGATAGAGCTGGTGCTGATTCCGAAAGCATTAGGTGCCAAGCTGGCCTCGGGCCTTAGCTCGGGACCACCTAGAATCTAGTTTAAACCTTCGAGAATTTCTTATGCTGGCTCAGGGCGTCCATGCCCTTTTTGGGTTATATGTTGAGGCCATTCGAAGCCAGCCCAAGGGGCGGCTGGGGCCTAACATAACTGTGGCCGCCCAGGACCAGCCCGAGGGCCGGCTGGGGGCCTGACATAGCTGTGGCCGCCTAGGACCAGCCCGAGGGCCGGCTAGGGGCCTAACATACTTGTGAACGCCTAGGACCAGCTTGAGGGCCGGCTAGGAGCCTGACATGACTGTGGCCGCCTAGGACCAGCTCGAGGGCCGGCTAGGGGCCTAACATACTTGTGGCCGCCTAGGACCAGCCCGAGGGCCGGCTAGGGGCCTAACATAACTGTGGCCGCCTAGGACCAGCCCGAGGACCAGCTAGGGGCCTGACATGACTGTGGCCGCCTAGGACCAGCTCGAGGGCCGGCTAGGGGCCTAACATACTTGTGGCCGCCTAGGACCAGCCCGAGGGCTGGCTAGGGGCCTGACATAGCTGTGGCCGCCTAGGACCAGCTCGAGGGCCGGCTAGGGGCCTGACATGACTGTGGCCGCCTAGGACCAGCCGAGGGCCGGCTAGGGGCCTGACATAACTGTGGCCGCCTAGGACCAGCCGAGGGCCGGCTAGGGGCCTGACATAGCTGTGGCCGCCTAGGACCAGCCCGAGGGCCGGCTAGGGGCCTAACATACTTGTGGCCGCCTAGGACCAGCCCGAGGGCCGGCTAGGGGCCTGACATACTTGTGGCCGCCTAGGACCAGCCCGAGGGCCGGCTAGGGGCCTGACATACTGTGGCCGCCTAGGACCAGCCCGAGGGCCGGCTAGGGGCCTGACATACTGTGGCCGCCTAGGATCAGCTCTAGGGGCCTGACATAGCTGTGGCGCCTAGGATCAGCCCGAGGGCCGGCTAGGGGCCTGACATGACTGTGGCCGCCTAGGACCACCCCGAGCCGGCTAGGGGCCTGACATACTGTGGCCGCCTAGACCAGCTCGAGGGCCGGCTAGGGGCCTAACATACTGTGGCCGCCTAGGACCAGCCCGAGGGCCGGCTAGGGGCCTGACATACTGTGGCCGCCTAGGACCAACCCGAGGGCCGGCTAGGGGCCTGACATAGCTGTGGCCACCTAGGACCAGCCCGAGGGCCGGCTAGGGGCCTAACATACTGTGGCCGCCTAGGACCAGCCCGAGGGCCGGCTAGGGGCCTGACATACTGTGGCCGCCTAGGACCAGCCCGAGGGCCGGCTAGGGGCCTAACATACTGTGGCCGCCTAGGACCAGCCCGAGGGCCGGCTAGGGGCCTAACATAACTGTGGCCGCCTAGGACCAGCCCGAGGGCCGGCTAGGGGCCTGACATACTTGTGGCCGCTAGGACCAGCCCGAGGGCCGGCTAGGGGCCTGACATAGAGCTGATGGAGCTACACTGATGTCGCTGAGGATGAAAGATAGAGCCAACGAGGCTGCAATAAAACCATTGAGAGCCTTTTGAACCTCGAAGGGTGACCCAAGAGTCGCTGTTATGGGACCATGCTCGGAAGCCTTTAACCCCGGAGGATGATCTAAGGGCACTTTGACCTGGCTCAGGGTCCTTTTGAACCCCGAAGGGTGACCCGAGAGTCGCTGTGATGAGACCATGCTCGGGAGCCTTTAACCCCGGAGGGTGACCTGAGGGCACTTTGACCTGGCTCAGGGTCCTTTTGAACCCCGAAGGGTGACCCAAGAGTCGCTGTGATGAGACCATGCTCGGGAGCCTTTTATTGATGGAGTGAAAATAAAACCGCCTCGGGGGTTTGACTCGGAGCCGCCGAGACCATAGGACTTGACCTCCTCGGAGGTTTCTCACACTGGTCCGGGGGTGTCCTTATGATCGCGGAGCTACTAAAGTCATTTTGAAAATATTTCGAGGGTCGCTCGGCCGGTCCGGGAGTTTGACTCGGAGCCGCCGAGACCATAGGACTTGAACCTCCTCGGAGGTTTCTCACACCGGTCCGGGGGTGTCCTTATGATCGCGGGGCTACCGAAAAACTACCTCGGCGGTCGCTTGGCCAGCCCGAGTGGTTTTTTGAGAAATTGAATGAAAAACTTCTTCTTTCTCTTCTTCCTTTTTTTTCATACATCATTGCCACAAGGGTTTAGCTCAGGGCCACTTAGGACACAGGGCTTGAACCTCCGGAGGTTTCTTGTGCCGGTCCGGGGTGTCTATGTCCCTTGGGGCGCTGAGGGTTAGAAAGTCAGATAAAAAGAAATCCGCTAGATTATATGAAAAGAAACTTTTGTTCTCAGAGTGTGGCATACTTAGCTTCAAGGCTTTTTGCCTTGGCATCGTGTTTGGTGTCGATTAAGGGCTTGGGAGCTTTTCTTTTGGAGAAATTGGTCTCCTGCTGCTGACCTGGGTACTTCAGCCCGCTAGTGGTCTGTCCTCGCTTGGGCGTCATCACTTGTCCATTGCTGAGGATGCTAACTCTTCCCTCATCAGATGGTCCACCAGCATCATTTAATGTACGAAATTTTTTTTTTTTCGGATGTTGAGGCTCTATCACTTGCAGCCGCTTTGTTTCCCCACTCTTGGATGCCATTTTTTTTTTTCTTCTTGACACTCTCCCTATTAGTTTCTTTCGCCGCAGTCACAGCATTGGAATTTAGCGACTTTTGGTTTCAGATTCTCAGTTTTTTGAAATGGTGGAGAAGTTGCAAAGACCTTTTATCTTCATCTTTTGCATTAATTGCATCAACACCTCATGGCCTATTACCACCAGAAATTAAAATGCCTACAAATGCTTGGAATGACAGGCACGGATAATGTCCCAAGTTCGCCCCTTTTTGAAAATTATTCTTTTGACCATGTTGCAATCTACCTCCGACTGATTGTTGAGCCTTTGACTAAGCTCTTCCAGCCACCAGTGTTGTTCATCCAGATGCCTCCTCATCCCATGATTAAGGTCCTCTCAAGATGACTCAGAAGATGAGAAGAAGAAAGGAGACCGCAGTCTCTTGAAAGCTTCGTAGTGGCGGTGCTTAGGTGAAGCTTGATGGCAATAAGCTTCTCTATGAGGAGATTTCCCGTAGGTGAATCTCTGACTAACTGGTGCAGCTATCACAAGCGATGTGAGAAGCTTGGGCTGCTGCTGAATGGCCACCGAGCGTTGCTTCTGCGGCTTATGAACTACGGCATTCAAGGCTTGAACTTGTTGATTGAGGATGGCCAGTTGGTTAATTAGAGCAGCTGAGGCTGATGGTGAAGGAGGAGCAGAGAGAGTGGTCCTCTGCTGCTCAGTGTGATGTGAATGCCCCCCAGCATGATTGGTGAGGACCTTCAGTATGCGCATCGCCACCATGGCTATCTTAAAGGGGACAAAGGCTTATAGCTTAGGAAGACGGAGCTTTCTTTCCTGCAGTGCGTGCCCCCCTACCTGGCGCGCCAATCTGTTGATGCCCGATCACTTTGAGTCGGCCTCCTTGAGCGTCGACCGTTCCCCCACAGAAATATCGGAGCCCTTCCTTTGTCTTCAAAGCCTGCAAGAAGTCCCACGGCCGGGTATTCCGGCGGGGACCCTTCGACGCTCAAGTTAGTGCTCTGGGCAACAGCCGTGAGCTTGAGAAAGCTCGAAAGAGAAAGAGATCCGCCCAGAATGAGTGTGTTGAGTCCTTTTTGAGTTACCTCTTACCTTCTTTATTCACCATTGTACTCTGTGTAGCTTGCTTGAGAAGTTTGAATCTTTGTCATCTAGTGGGAATGAGTCACGTGGGACCTCATGATGGACCATGACTTTTGGGGCTCATTTAGTCTGAGTGGCCGAAGTGTCATGATGACTGAGTACTTTTGGTGGGTGAAATGTCAGGGCTGACATCTGTGAGGCCCAAATGTTGCCACTTGTCAAGACTTTTATGATGAATGATAACTTTCGATAAAGCTTACCTCTTAGTGGAATATCAGAGCTTTAGGCGCCATCTCGTCAGAGACAGATGACCACTTAATTATCTCATTAAAGTAAGTGGCCATAATTTATTAATCCAGAAGATGACGTGATGAACAGTCACTGTAGGGCCCACGCGTGTCCGAGCTGGAAGCCACTAAGGAAGGGCCGCTAGGGACTTAGGTCCGGCGAGGCTGTTATCGACTGAGGCCGGGGCCGCCTAGGACTGCTCGGGAGCCGCCAAGGGCCTCTTGGGATCACTGTGGCCGCCTGGGATTGTTCGGACCTGTGCACGCATGAGGCCGGCTAGGATGCTCGTGGTAGGAAATAGGGGCCGCTTGGGATCGGTGCGACCGCCTGGGAACGCTCGGGGCCGCCGTCATGGGAGTGTCGGGGGCCGTCTAAGCCGCTCCTAGCCGCCGTCATGGGAGTGTCGGTGGCCGTTTAGGATTGCTCGGGAGCCGTCTAGCTGGGAGAAGCTTTCGGGACCGCCTAAGATGAAGACGTCCCGAAGTTATTATCGAAGCACCCTTACGTGCATGCATGGGGCCAAAAAGGGAGTCAACGTGGCAGCTATAAATGCATGTAGCCTTTATAAGACCATAAATGCCCTGGCACATAAATGCGATAGGGAGCCATCGTCGCGGTGGCATTGGGAGTCTGAAACCGAAACCGCCTAGAAAGGCCGCCAAGGATGGTCGCCTAGAAAGGCCGCCTAGGGTGGCTGTTGAGGGAAAGGCCGCCTAGGACTGTCGCCTAGAATGGCCATCGAGGAAGGTCGTTGAGGAAAAGGCCGCTCAGGACTTCCTCCACTGTCTCTCTCTCTCCTCGTGGTTCGTGACTTGACATTGAATGCTCTTATTCAATTGAATGCTCTCCAATAAATGCCTTGGAGAGAGGGTCTTTATAAGACCTATAAATGTATCGGCACATAAATGTCGTTGAGGTGGCCGTCGAGAGAGAGAGAGGCTGCCTAGGAATTATTGTGAGAAGGGGCCGCTTAGCATTAAAGGCGAATTATGGTGAGGAGGGGCCGCTTAGCATGAAGGGCCGCCTAGGAGTTATTGTAAGGAGGGGCCGCTTAACATGAAGGGCCGCCTAGGAATTAATGTGAAGAGGGGTCGGCCGCCTAGGAGTTATTATGAGAAGGGGCCGCTTAGAATGAAGGGCCGCCTAGGAATTAATGTGAGGAGGGGCCGCTTAGAATGAAGGGCCGCCTAGGAATTATGGTGAGGAGGGGCCGCTTAGAATGAAGGGCCGTCTAGGAGTTATTGTGAGGAGGGGCCGCTTAGCATGAAGGGCCGCCTAGGAATTATTGTGAGGAGGGGCCGCTTAGCCGCTTAGCATGAAGGGCCGCCTAGGAGTTATTATGAGGAGGGGCCGCTTAGCATGAAGGGCCGCCTAGGAATTAATGTGAGGAGGGGCCGCTTAAGCATGAAGGGCCGCCTAAGAATTAATGTGAGGAGGGGCCGCTTAGAATGAAGGGCCGCCTAGGAATTATTGTGAGGAGTGGCCGCTTAGCATGAAGGGCTGCCTAGGAATTAATGTGAGGAGGGGCCGCTTAAGCATGAAGGGCCGCCTAGGAATTAATGTGAGGAGAGGCCGCTTAGAATGAAGGGCCGCCTAGGAATTATTGTGAGGAGGGGCCCTTAGCATGAAGGGCCGCCTAGGAATTAATGTGAGGAGGGGCCGCTTAGAATGAAGGGCCGCCTAGGAATTATTGTGAGGAGGGGCCGCTTAGCATGAAGGGCCGCCTGGGAGTTATTGTGAGGAGGGGCCGCTTAGCATGAAGGGCCGTCTAGGAATTAATGTGAGGAGGGGCCGCTTAAGCATGAAGGGCCGCCTAGGAATTAATGTGAGGAGGGGCCGCTTAGAATGAAGGGCCGCCTAGGAATTATTGTGAGGAGGGGCCGCTTAAGCATGAAGGGCCGCCTAGGAATTATTGTGAGGAGGGGCCGCTTAGAAAGAAGGGCCGCCTAGGAATTATTGTAAGGAGGGGCCGCTTAGCATGAAGGGCTGCCTAGGAATTAATGTGAGGAGGGGCCGCTTAGAATGAAGGGCCGCCTATGAATTATTGTGAGGAGGGGCCGCTTAGAATGAAGGGCCGCCTAGGAGTTATTGTGAGGAGGGGCCGCTTAGAATGAAGGGCCGCCTAGGAATTATTGTGAGGAGGGGCCGCTTAGCATGAAGGGCCATCTAGGAATTAATGTGAGGAGGGGCCGCTTAAGCAAAGGGCCGCCTAGGAATTAATGTGAGGAGGGGCCACTTAGAATGAAGGGCCGCCTAGGAATTATTGTGAGGAGGGGCCGCTTAGCATGAAGGGCCGCCTAGGAATTAATGTGAGAGGTGCCGCTTAAGCATGAAGGGCCGCCTAGGAATTAATGTGAGGAGGGGCCGCTTAAAATGAAGGGCCGCTTAGGAATTATTGTGAGGAGGGGCCGCTTAGGAATGAAGGGCCGCCTAGGAATTATTGTGAGGAGGGGCCGCTTAGCATGAAGGGCCGCCTAGGAATTATCTCCTGTCTCCGTATCATTAAATGCCGCCCATTGATTTGCCCATGGGACATTAATGACAAAAGGCGGTCCTTGAGAGAACCCACTCACATCACATAGCTCTTTTTCCTTATTGTTCTCTCTCTTCATTATGACGAATGCTTGCTGTAGCAGAATGAAATTAAATGCTCACTGCGTCCTTAAAGAGAGGACCCGATAGGCCAGCGAGGCCGTCTAGAAACTAAGCCGCTTAAGAAGGCCGCCGAAGATGGCCGTCTAAAAAATTTTGAAAATTTCTATTTTTATTGTCCATGGGCATGTTGACTGGCCCTATCAGCATAAAATCAAAATTACTAATCAAAAAATAGAAAATTCTTTAATAGCCCATCTGATAAAGGTTAAGAATGAATTTCATGTGAGAAAGTGTCACATATAGCCATCTCTAAGAATGAATTTCATGTGAGAAAGTGTCACATATAACCATCTCTAATGCTGGCAAAAAGAGAAATACAGTTAACAAACAATTTCTTTTTCTAGAGCAAAAGGAATCAGGAGCATATATTACTAGAATGCAGAGCTGATACATCTAAGAGAATAAAATGCAGAGCTGACATGAATTAGTGTGGAAACCAGAAAAGGAAAAAATAAAGCTATAAATAACGGAAACATCAAGGAAGGTTCACTAAAAATCCCTAATTTGTCACTTCCAGTGTCAAAATGATGATAATTATTATAAAACGCCAAAAACGAGTCAAACCTAGTTTTCGATAAAATGTTATTGAGAAACCATGTACACTGTTCACTTACCGAGATCAAAAAACCAACTTTAATTGTATAATCGCCGAAGACAACAAAAATGGTGTTAGGAAACAAGAATATAGCAATCTAAGTGTATAAAACCCGCATCCAGTAGTTCAATAGGTTGATCAGTGTGCAAGAAAAAAGAAAAATAAAATGAACCAACAAGAGAAACATGAACATACACTAAGAAACCATAATTTCTAACATTTCGAAACAGAAAACAACCAAAAAAACGTTATAGCGGATAAAAGCTTAGCGGAAACATAATGAAGTCACAATAGAACAAGAATGTGAGCAATAATTACCCGGGAAAAATCGCGGATCAGGGTAAGAGGCATCAAAACTTAAACTTTGCCAAAGTATGAGAAAAAGAATCGAAAGCCGGAAACTTTTAGATCTCCAGTACTCTAGGACGTACCCAGAAACAGTGAATGATCAGCACTGAGATGAGTTCATATCTGGGCGGGAACGCGAGCAGGACGATTGGACCGGGAGGCAATATCTTCGCTGCCTATCATATAATAGTCCCCTTAAACCCTATGGTTTTTCAGGAGCGGAGTTTTGGATGACCCGGATCCGACCCGATAAGACCCGAAACAGCGGTGGAGGAGGTATTGGTCGTTAAAAAAAATGTATTTTTGTATTTAAAAATAATAAAAAAATAAAGATATTATTATTTTCTTTTTTTTGAGATAATAGATAATTTCTAGAAAAAATAAAACTAATAGTATCAACTATATTTTCATCTTAATTTCTATGATTTTATTTTTAAAAATTTAAATAAAGAATAACAATGATACTTAATATATTTATGAAGCACTGATTAGTTGGACTAAAAATAGAACTCACTATCTTAGTTCTGTCGGTGGGTGTTTGTGGTAGATAGTGGCTACCTAATTGATCAGACTGAGGCTAGAGTTATACACTATGTCCTTAAGATAATTTCGTCCTGCAATGGTGCTCACGGTCAGTATAACGATTGTCTCACAGGATACAACAGTCTTCTTTTGATGAAAGCAGCACTACAATTCACCAAAACTTTTGAACCAAGAATGCTACTCTTTTGTTAATGCACTATTGCTATACTACCCTTAGGAAAGTATGCAAATGCCTAAGAGAGGAGAAGACTAGAATTGATTCAGATTGAACTCAATTCGGAATGGTTTGGGATGAATGAAATGAGAGGGTCTTGGGTCCTATTTATAGGTTTTTAGGTGCTCCTTGGAAACAACCCTACGAAATTGAATTTAATTTGAATTCTTTGATTGGATTTGATCAAAGGATGTGAGGGTTAAAGGCTTATCACCTTTGATATGCCCATTAACATCGTGATCTTCAGATCAGGCGATCGGATAAGCCTTTTTATGGCTATGATATGAAGATCAGTCGATCAGATAAGCCTATCATCATTCTGATAAGCCTTTTCATCATCGTGATCTGATGATCACGTTATCAAATAGGCGGTTGTACATCTTTGATATGCCTTTTCATGATCAGACCGTTGACTTATCTCCAACCGTACATCGGACGGGTGCCTTATCACCAACCGACCTGTTGATTGGTCAACCAACGGATGTGAGCCATTGGATCGTGATCGCGATCATGATTTGATCACCGCATCTCGACCCTTCATCCGATCGATCAACGATCAGTTCTGATCCTGATCCGATGATCAACGATCAATTGATCTTAGCCCTTTATCTTGATCTGATTAGTCTCCACCGTCGGATCCTCCTGATCTATAAAAAATTTAAAGCCCCTCAAGCCCATCGCGACGATGCGCACGTGCGAAGTGCAAAGTGCGCTTACAAAGCGCCCATTGCGCCCTTCGCACACACAAAAGGTAATAGGCTTTCAAGGCCCATTAGGGTATTTAGGGTCTATTTTGGCCCATTACCCAACAATCCCCCATATGAATGGAAATTGGACTTAGATCAAAGATCATTAAAGATCAGCAAAGGCAAACCCCCACATAAAAGGATTTTAATGCAAATGAATATGCAGACACACTAAAGAGAGTATAATGGGATGAAGTTGTATCGGGATAGGTAGCTTGTGGCTTTGAACCTTCCTTAGTGAGTTGTTATCGAGTTTACTTGCTAAAAGATGAACATGATGTCTTGAACCTTTCAGCGTTTTATGTAAACTAAGACAATAACAATCATGCAACTTCTTCCGAGCATTCTTTTGGTTCTTATGGTTGTGTTCATTTTGGCCCCGAACAACTCCTGGTCTCATGAGTGCTTCAGAGAATTAAACCTTAAAATTCTCATAGAATTGGCCCAGTTCACACTCACATAGGTGATTCTTATTAAGAGTATCCTGCTATACCCCACATGATGTTCATGTCATAAGAATCATTAAAAGCAATGCTTATCCTAGTACCTTTAGCAGGTAGCACCAATTATCATAGGAATGAGTAGGATTGGACATCCTTAGTGCTATCAAGTCTCTTCATAATTTAGTTGTCCCTTTTGAACCTAGATCTTGGGATCTCCAGTCAGCTAGGTTGGGTATCCACTATGAAGATTTTTCAGTTATAGGTTTTAAACCCATTCCCCTCGATAAACAGTTTACTTGATCTCTTGGTAACCCCTTTGTTAATGGATCCGCTAGGTTTTTCTTTGACTGAACATAGTCAATAGAAATTACACCAATTTCAAGTAACTGCTTAATGGTATTATGTCTGCGACGTATATGTCTAGACTTACCATTATACATCTTATTTTGTGCTCTGCAAATTATCGATTGACTATCACAATGTATGCATATTGCAGACACAGGCTTTGGCCAACATGAATATCTTCTAAAAGATTTCGAAGCCATTCTGCTTCTTCAGCCGCCTTTTCTAAGGCAATAAACTCAGATTCCATAGTGGATCGAGCTATACATTTGTTTAGAAGATTTCCATGACACAGCACCTCCTCCTAAGGTGAATACATATCCACTTATGGATTTTGTATCTTTGTGTTAGATATCCAATTTGCATCACTGTATCCTTCTAGTACAGCTGGATATCTTGAATAATGTAATCCATAACTTAGGGTATATCGCAGATATCTTAATACCCTTATTAGAGCTGTCCAATGATTTGGACCTGGATTACTTGTAAATCTACTCAACTTATTGACAGCATATGCTATGTCAGGACGAGTGCAATTCATGACATACATTAAACTGTCAATTATACGTGAGTATTCCAATTGAGATATGGGTTCTCCAGTATACTTAGCCAAATATAGATTAACATCTACAGTGTTTTCACCGGGCTAGTATATACTTTTTATACTTATTTAATATTTTCTCAATATAATGAGATTGAGATAATATTATTTCTTCAGATGTTCTAGTGATTCGAATCCCTAGTATAACATCTGCAACACCCATATTTTTCATATCAAAATGTTTGATCAACATTTTCTTTGTCTGTTTAATCATTTCAGTATTACTACCAATGATTAACAGGTCATCTACATATAAGCAGATTATCACATACCCTTCAGGCAGGGTTTTGGCATATATACATTTGTCACATTCATTTATTTTGAATCCATTTGATAACATATATTATCAAATTTTATATGCCATTGCTTAGGTGCTTGCTTTAATCCATATAAGGATTTAACAAGTCTACACACCTTCTTTTCTTGTCCTGGAACAATAAATCCCTCAGGTTGTTCCATGTATATTTCTTCATCTAATTCACCATTTAGAAAAGCAGTTTTAACATCCATTTGATGAATTTCAAGATTGTTAATGGCTGCAAAAGCGATTAACATTCTTATAGATGTTATTCTACTTACTGGTGAATAGGTATCAAAGAAGTCTATACCTTCTTTTTGTTTGAAGCCCTTAGCCACTAATCTGGCTTTATACTTGTCAATTGATCCATCAGCCTTTAGCTTTTTCTTAAAAATCCACTTGCACCCTAAAGGTTTCATACCAGATGGTAAGTCTACCAACTCCTAGGTATGATTATGCATGATGGACTCAATTTCACTATTAACAGCTTCTTTCCAAAAGGGTGCTTCTGGATTAGACATTGCCTCCTTGAATGTCTGAGGTTCATCTTGTAACATATAAGTTACATAATCAGGACCAAAAGACTTTGCAACTCTTGGTCTCTTACTGCATCTGGGTTCATCTTCAGGATATTCTTCCTGATGACTACTACTAGCAGTATTATCATAAGTTCTTTTATTTGAACTTATTTCTAATTTTCTTTTACTTGGAAATATTTTTAAAGAATGTTGCATTCCTTGATTCCATGATTGTATTTATCTGTATATCAGATATATCTGATTTATACACAAGAAAGCGATATGCACTACTATTATGTGCATAACCGATAAATATACAATCAATAGTTTTAGGTCCTATTTTGACCTTTTTGGGGTCCGGAATAGCTACCTTAGCTAGACACCCCCATACTCTTAAGTAATTGTAAGAAGGCTTCTTTCCTTTCCATAACTCATATGGAGTAACTTCCTTCTTCTTAAGAGGTACTTATTAAGAATATGATTTGCTGAGAGAATTGCTTCTCCCCATAAATTCTATGGTGTATCAGAATTTATCAACATAGCATTCATCATTTCTTTTAACATGCAATTTTTACGTTCCGCAACTACATTAGATTGAGGTGAGTAAGGAGCAGTAGTTTGATAAATAATGCCATGCTCTTGACAGAATTCGTCAAAAGTGTATCGTATTCACCACCTCTATCACTCCTTATGGCCTTAATCTTTTTGCCAAGTTGATTTTCAACTTCATTCTTATAACATTTAAACATTTCTAAAGCCTCATCTTTAGACTTTAGTAGATACACATAGCAGTATCTTGTTGAATCATCAATAAATGTTATAAAATACTTTTTACCTCCTCTAGTTTGAACTGACTTTAAGTCACATAAATCACTGTGAATTAAGTCAAGAGGTTCAGTATTTCTTTCAACTGATGGAAATAGTGTTTTTGCTAACTTAGCTTCAACACACACTTCACACTTATAATGTGGATCGATTTCACGATTAGGTAATAATTCTAATTTCATTAATTTTCGTAATGAATTAAAATTTACATGTCCTAATCTATCATGCCATAGACAAGAAGAGTCAACCATATAAGCAGAAGAAGAAGCTTTATTTATTTCAAGGTTTCTGTGTACAGTCATTACATTCACCTTGAATAATCCATTATTCAAGTAACCCCTTCCAATAAATATCCCCCCTTAGTGAGTACAAATTTATCAGACTCAAAGACCATCCTAAAGCCATGTTTGCTTAGGAGGGAGCCTGATATGAGATTCTTCGGATGTTAGGGACATGCAGCACATCATTCGGTAGAAGCTCCTTGCCATATGTCATCTTCATAACGATGCGGCCAAGTCCTACTATCTTGGATGTAACGGAGTTACCCATGACCAAATTTCTACCATTGATAGAAGTATATGATGAGAACATACTCTTATCAGAGCAGACATGTCTGGTAGCTCCAGTGTTGATGTACCACTCATTTGCTTTGTCAACCATGTTTGCTTCAAATACAACTGCTGACAGCATCATCTCGGATACATCTTTGGATAGGGTTTCAGTAATGTTGACTTCTTTCTTTTCTTTATCCTTGAAACGACAGTCCTTGGATTTGTGTCCTTGCTTTCCACAGACAAAGTACTTTCCCTTGAACTTATATTTCTTTGGATTGCCCTTCTTCTGTTTAAAGCCTTCACCTGAAAACTTGCATTTTTTTCTTCCTTCTATGAGGTTGGCCTTTGGCTCAGCAGGTTGTCCTCCTGTCTTGTTGTCTTGGCTTTTATTATCCTCCTCGATCCTTAGGCAGACAATTAGGTCTTCAAGTCCCATCTCCTTCCGCTTATGCTTCAGATAGTTCTTGAAGTCCTTACATAATGGTGGTAGCTTCTCTATGATGGCAGCTACCTGGAATGACTAACTGAGAGACATTCTTTCTGCAAGTATCTCATGCAGGATGATCTGGAGCTCTTGGACTTGCTCCATAACGGTTTTGTGGTCGACTATTTTGTAGTCTAAGAACCTTCCAACCACAAACTTCTTATGTCCAGCATCCTCTGTCTTGTACTTTTTGTCCAGGGATGACCATAACTCCTTGGCAGTAGCAATACTACTATATACATTGTACAGGGTATTGTCCAGACAATCCAGGATGTAGTTCTTGCAAAGGAAGTCTGAGTGCTTCCATGCTTCGACTGCAACAATGACTTGCTTATCGGTCTCCCCTTCCTTCAGGATAGGCGGATCTTCATTCAGCACTCTGAACAGGTTCAGAGTTATGAGGTAAAACAACATCTTTTGTTACCACCTCTTGAAGTCCATGCCAGAGAATTTCTTTGGTCTCTCAGCTTGAACGGATGTCGTCATAGTAGCCATCTGCAGCAGTACTTCCGTGGTAGCAAGAGATTGTCTTAAGATTATTGGTGGGTGTTTATGGCAGATGGTAGCTACCTAATTGATCAGACTGAGGCTAGAGTTATATTTTATATTCTTAAGACAATTTCATCCCGCAATGGTGCTCACGGTCAGTATGACGATTGTCTCCCATGATACAACAGTTTCCTTTTGATGAAAGCAGCACTACAATTCACCAAAACTTTCGAACCAAGAATGCTACTCTCTTTTTAATGCAGTATTGCTATACTACCCTTAAGAAAGTATGCAAATGCCTAAGAGAGGAGAAGACTAGAATTGATTCAGATTGAACTCAATTCGGAATGGTTTAGGATGAATGAAATGAGAGGGTCTTGGGTCCTATTTATAGGTTTTTAGGTGCCCCTTGGAAGCAACCCTACGAAATTGAATTTAATTTGAATTCTTTGATCGGATTTGATCAAAGGATGTGAGGGTTAAAGGCTTATCACCCTTGATATGCCAATTAACATCGTGATCTTCAGATCAGGCGATCGGATAAGCCTTTTCATGGCTGTGATCTGAAGATCAGCCGATCAGATAAGCCTATCCTCATTCTGATAAGCCTTTTCATTATCGTGATATGATGATCACGTTATCAAATAGGCGGTTGCACATCTTTGATATGCCTTTTCATGATCAGACCGTTGACTTATCTTCAATCGTACGATCGGACAGGTGCCTTATCACCAACCGACCTATTGACTGGTCAATCGATGAGTGTGAGCCGTTGGATCGCGATCGCGATCATGATTTGATCACCGCATCTTGACCCTTCATCCGATCGATCAACGATCAGTTCTAATCCTGATCCGATGATCAACGGTCAATTGATCTCAGCCATTTATCTTAATCCAATCAGTCTCCACCGTCGGATCCTCCTGATCTATAAAAAATTTAAAGCCCCTCAAGCTCCTCGCGACGATGCATACGTGCGCCTACAAAGTACCCATTGCGCCCTTCGCACACGCGCGTGCGCGAGGGTGATGCAACGCCCTCAAGCTCTCCACTTGTGGTGAGCCTAAGGAACTTAAGCTTCAAGGAAGTGGTTTCCATATAAGTGACTCTTCCTTTCTTGATTTTTCTGATGTGGGACTAAATGTCCTCGCAATTTTTCATTCACACACATAAAGAGGTAATGGGCTTTCAAGGCCCATTAGGGTATTTAGGGTCTATTTTGGCCCATTACCCAACAAGTTCTACTTAAAAATAATTCAAACAATTAGCATGTTCATCACTCTGATTCAAATAATAAAAAAAATGGATGCCAAAATTAAATCTAATTATTTTGAGATGAAAGCTTTATTGTTATTTTTGTAACATGCTGATCATCCTTTTTATATAATATGATTTGACTTTGCTTTGAATTTGGCTCTAAATGTTGGACTTAATGGTACCTCAAGTCATATTAGCCCACCTTAATTTGTTTGATTGAACCGAGCTAAAAACTGGTATGTTGAATCATCAAGCCTATGTTTGTTATTAGATCCAACACTGGTTTTTGTTTCCCAATATTTATAATATAATTAAAAATTATTAATGTGTATATATATATATATACACTCACACATAATCTAATTAAATTTTATTAATGTGCATGCATGTATGTATATATCTTGAAAACAAGCAAAAGCAGACTTGGTGCATTAAAGATGAAGGCTTCTCTTCATCTCTACCTTTCTTTTTATTCTCTACCCCAAATCTTCTGCTTGCATTCAAGAAAAATATTGTTCGGAAGGATACGTGGGGAAGCAATGACAACATATAATGAATATAAATTTTGTGCATCATCTTTCTAAGATATCTCTCAAATGATGAACATCCAAGAGTTCACAATTGCTGCAATAAAGTAATTGATACCTAATTACACATACAACATAGCCCTATTAAAGGATCAACAAATGTATTTTTTTTGGGGTTTGTAGATTACAAATTAAAACCTCTCTTAAGTTTGAGGAACAGAAGTAAATGCATCATATATGAGCAAATAGTTTAGTTATAAAAGAATTAATTCACCTAAATTTCCATTCATATGCAGCGAGGACATGATTTAATCAGTCATCTGGTTGCCTTCTCTTAGTATATGAGGAGCCAAGAAAGACCTCATCATTTAACTTCAAATGCATAATATAATTTAAAAGAGGATTTATCTTGTTTGCTACTGATGAGCCACTGTTAATTCAAGATATTACTGTGTTGATGGATGAACTTGGTTGCAGCACCTATTCTAACAATAAAGGAGACCTTTTGTTGCAATGGGGGAGAGAGATTAAGGGAGGTATTAAGACTTGAGCCTTGATCCTTATGGGTCATCCAACCTTCAGCCCAATCGATCGTAGGACAAAGAAAGAAAAAAAGAAAATAAAGTGAGATATAGGATTAAACCTTTAGTCTTCCGAGCATTAGTGATGCAACAAATCAAAGAAGATAGAGCTAAGCTTGCATTTGGTGCATTACTAGGTAATCCTGTTGGTTACTCTGTGCGTGTTTGGAAATGCTACAGTAATATTAATTATTATGTTTGGTATAAATATAACATTAAATTCCTAAAATACTCCTAAATTAAATTTATTAAAAATTTATATGTTATTATATATTTAATTTTTTAAAAAAATATATTTATAAGTGATAATGTTTAAATTTAATATTCTTAAATTTAAAAAAATTATTATTTTGTATATAATAAAATGAAAAAGACTGAATCTAATGTTTTCATCCATAGATTTCTCTGTTCACGTAAAAATAGTTTTTGGGTGGGTGAAACGACTCGTGGCTCGTCGGATACCACTGCTGAAGCGAGATGTTGGAGGCTAGAAATTCAATTCCGGCATCTGAAGATGGGGACTGCTCGGTGGCAAAGATTGGCAACCCGACTCGATTCGATGGAAGAGGGCACTCGATTAGACTCGAGGGAAGAGGGTACTCGACTGGACTCGACACGGGAGAGGGTGTGGTTTGGGCACGGAGGTTTCAGCGAGGTTGGTAGGAGAGGAGGGTAGTATAGAACGATAAAAAAAATAGAGGTAATTTTATCAAAAAAAATATTATCACATTACCACATCACTGGTAATGCGGATAACCATTCCTTTCTGAGGTAATCTGGATTACCTTTCATGAGGTAATCCACATTACCACTATAAAATAAATTATCATTCAAAACAGGTATCAAACATAATTATCTACATTATTACTGTAAAATAAACTTATTGTCATTCAAAACATGTATCAAACATAGTTATTGATGGGTTCCATTTAAATTACTGGTAATCTGGATAGATTACCTGCTACCAAACGCAAACTCAGAAAGAGGGAAGATGGTAGTGTTGCAAACACAACTTCAGAAAGCTTAGGTAGTGTTTGATTCATAAAAAGCTATCCCTGGATAAATGTACATGATAGCATTTATCCAGAAAATAGCTCAAGGGATAACCACTTTTTTAAAATAACAGCTTTGCCATCAAGGGATAACTCTAGTTATTCCTAGGTCCCTAGGGAATAATTTCAGGGGATAACTCACGGTTAAATATGGGTTATTCCCATGGTTAAACTTTTTTAAACTATCCCCCTAGTTATAGTTTTTCTAGATAAAGAGGGATCTTCAAGGGATATCCCTCCTTATTTCCTATATCAAACACAACCTAAATCAATGAAAGCTGATATGACTGATCCCGCGTCGTCAAAATAGAAGGTAACGGCAGCTATCGACCCCGGGACCCTCTCGGGTCGGGGTGCATCGGCATCCCCCCCCCCGAGACCCCCTCGGGGTTGCGGGGTGGGGCCATCAGTCCTTGACCCCGGGACCCTCTCGGGGTCGGGGTGCATCGACATCCCCCACCCTCGGGACCCCTCGGGGTCGTGGGGTGGGGCCATCAGTCCTTGACCTCGGGACCCTCTCGGGGTCGGGGTGCATCAGTATTCCCCCACCCCCGGGACCCTCTCGGGGTCGGGGTGCACTGGCATTTCCTTATCCTGTGACCCTCACCGACCTCAGGGTGCACCAGCGTTCTCCCACCCCTGGGACCCCCTCCGGCCTCAGGGTGGGGAGTCATCAGCGATCAGCATGCAACTCAACTGCCAAGGAAAATGACAACTATCAGGTCGCACGGTGCTCACACGTGATTCTCAGTACGTCCGTGATTGCGCCCCGTTGCGGAAGGTCATACCTCATAACGGCGTATGGGGCATTGCATGTCCCTGTACATGGCCATGCCTTGCTACGGCGTACGATTCGCTACTACTTGCAACTGTGCTCGGTCATATCAGCCGACGGCGCGCACTGCATGCCTTCGCGGCCGCTGGACACGTATGATATCACATCAGCGAACGGTACAGGATGTCTCCGACGCGCGTAGCGATGGTACGAAGGCGATCTCTCAAAATAATAAGATAAGGTATTCGGACAAATATAAAGGCACGTGCTAGCGCTGTAAGTGGATCTGAACTCTGGTTTTTCTGAGCTTTCTTCCTCCCAGCAAAAACCCTAATCGCCTCAGCTCTTCTTCGCTGGAGTGGTTCTCTGTCTGAGCCCAAGTGACTGACTTGATCGTCGAAGGGTCCCACCGGCGCCACCGGTCTCCGGGGACTTTTCTTGCAGGACTTCGAGGAGAGGGACGTCCGTCTTTCTCGACGTTTGAGGAAGGTGACTTGGCGTCATCAAAAGCTTTAGGGGATAAATTCAGAGAGTTTGATGACATGAATGTAAGGATTGGTAATAGTTCTTCGAATGTAAATGAGTAGAAGAATTAACCGTCTTGAGGAAGCTAAGGAGGACTTTGTCGGTCTACTTTGATGGAGTAACTTGCAAAGAAGGCTAGAATTAAAGGAAGCTAGAGGAATCATCAAGGCAAAAATTCGAGGAAGAGGAATCATCAAAATTGAATAATCTTCTGCCATAATAAAAATTCAAACCCCTTGAGAACTGTTGTGATGCTTAATCTTCGATGATTATTAAATATTCAAGCTTATTTTGCGGTATATTTTGTGGAAGCTTGGAAGGCGTTTCCATCATGGTGTTGATGCTTCTTTTGAGAAAACTGGGCAACCCAAGCTACAGCACAGATTGCTCATCTCCCGAGCAACAGGTTGCAGTGATTAAGATCCAAACCACTTGCCGAAGTAGTTCTTTAACGCTTCCCCTTTTCGAAACAATATTTTAATGCTTCCTCTATATATATTTATTACATTATCTCATCATTGACTACATCAACCATATTTAATATCTCCCCCTTTTTTTTTTTCCTCGCATTCAATAGCCAGCTATATTTTTTGTCCTTCCATCCAATAGCTGACATGTGCCTCAGTTCCTGCCATTGTCATCCGCTTTACAAGCATACCATGCGACATGGTATGACGCGGAGGCGTGGCAACAGCTAGCAATGACCAATCTTTGTGCGTCCTTTCTCCCAGATATACCCAAGAATCCGATGGTGTTGGATATATAGGAAAAAAAAAAAAAGGGAGGCTACCTGAATCAATGGGGTAATGCCCTCAAGACTGAAGAAAGAAAAGTTTTAAAATTTAAATAGCATTGAGTTATTCCAAGCGTGATAATCTCGTGTGGCCATCATGCGACTCTTACGCAGTGCATTGTTTATTTTGTGATGGTATAAGAAGCTATTAGATCAAGTTTATCATGCTTCAGATCTAAAGTAGATTCAAGATGCAACAATTCTACCACATAGGAGCAAAATTAAATCTTCAAACATGCAAAGCATCTTCCTATAACTAGTATATTTAATAAAACAAATTATTTTTCTATTAAATACAATTGATCAAGTTTAGAAATAATGCCAATAAAAGGACTAAAAAATCATATAAGGTGCTAAATTGAACGCTAATTCCTGTAAAATAATTTGATATCTATACAGTACCTTGGCTAGTTTCTGCCTAAATCTCTTCCAATATTTCAGTTTCTAAAAAAAAAAACAAGCATTTTTAATCTACCCAATCCACGATCATCACACCTCATCCTCTTCTATGTAAATTCCTAGGAATATCTCCTCTCTTGATGGAAGTGGTAGAAGTAGCAGAGCACTAAAAAAGTCAGAAAGATCTTAGCAACTCTATTGCTTTCTTCATTAGTTTAGCAAAGATCCGATGGCTAATCAAAGATCATAAGCTTTCTTCCCTACTCTTTCTTACTTTCATTCTTTGATTCCTCTTTGATTGCTTCGAATGACCATCGAGATTCAAGAATTTGCAACAAATAGATTGTGCTCTATTTTGTTAGGCAGAATAGAGTTGAAAAGAACCAAGCTTCATTACCTTCTCCCTCAAGTCCGAAGTCAAAATCTGGGTGGGTAATCCTTTTGCCTTACTTCTTTCCCTTTGTATTTGCTTTGAGATCTTTAGTTTGCATTTAATTTGTTAAATATGTTAAATTATTTTTTTTTTGAGAATGCATGACATTCAATTTGAATATTAGATATAAATAGTTGTTAAATGCAATTAATTTGATGTTTGGACAAAAAAAATTGTAAATTTTGTAAGTTGATAGCATGCATATCTAGTTTATATAAAAGTTTTGGATTAAGTAGATTGCTAATTTATGTCACCATGCTATTGATAGATTTTGTAAGTATACATACATCCATGCATGCATGCATATATATGTGTGTGTGTGTGTATAAATTTTTAACGTAATAATTGGAATATCTATATAAGAAATAAAATGTAATGAGAGTTATATATGAACTTACAGTCAGGGTGTGTACGAGTGTATCCGGTCTATTGATATTTGTAAAGACTACTGTTAGTTTCAAAACCACAAATGTGAAAGTACCCACACCATAAGAGTTAAATGCAGTACTAAAAGGATCTACTCCATATTGGTTAAATATGGTAATACTATTAATTATACCCTATCATATATAAAGAATATATATGATTATTGATCTGTTGACTATTGAGCCTTATCAGAAATTTTGAAATATGAATAGTTGTTTTGTTGAAGCAAAGGAGTTATAGTTTGGTATAAATTAATATATGACATAAAAGCAAATTGAAACTAGTTTATGCTTACAAAGATTTGATACTTTACATATATATATATATATATATTATATATATATATATATGTATGTATGTATGTATGTATGTATGTATATATATGTGTGTGTGTATATGTATATGTATATTGTTGAGGGGTAAAATTGTCATTGCGTTGATAACCGTACGAAGGGGCTAAGATCAGCTCCAGCCCCCACCTGCTACACTACGCCCACAAAGAACGAGCTAATTAGTATGGTCCGGCGGATCGAGCAACCCGTAGCTCAGTTCACCCAAGCGATAGCTCGGCTCCCCAAGCGACCCATAGCTCAGTTCCCTCGAGCAACCCATAGCTAGGGGGAACCGAGCAACCCATAGCTCGGTTCCTCCGAGCCATCCATAGCTCGGTTCCCTGAGCAACCCGTAGCTCGGTTTCCCCGAGCCATCCATAGCTCGCTTCCCCGAGCAACCATAGCCCGGTTTCCCTGGGCCATCCATAGCTCGGTTCCCCCGAGCAACCCGTAGCTCGGTTTTCCCGAGCCATCCATAGCTCGGCTTCCCCGAGCAACCATAGCCCGGTTTCCCTGGGCCATCCGTAGCTCGGTTCCCCCGAGCAACCCATAGCTCGTTTCCCGAGCCATCTATAGCTCGGCTTCCCCGAGCACCCATAGCTCGGTTTCCCGGGCCATCCATAGCTCGGCTCCCCCGAGCAACCCGTAGCCCGGTTTCCCCGGGCCATCCATAGCTCGGTTCCCCCGAGCACCTATAGCCCGGTTCCCCCGGGCCATCCATAGCTCGGCTTCTCCGAGCAACCCATAGCCTGGTTTCCCCGAGCCATCCATAGCTCTGCTTCCCCGAGCACCCATAGCCCGGTTTTTCCGGCCATCCATAGCTCGGTTCCCCCGAGTAACCCGTAGCTCGGTTTCCCCGAGCCATCCATAGCTCGGCTTCCTCGAGCAACCCATAGCCCGTTTTTCCGGGCCATCCATAGCACGGTTTCCCTGAGCATCAATAGCTCGGCTCCCCCGAGCAACCCATAGCTCGGTTGCCCCAAGCAACCCATAGCTCAGTTCTCCGAGCAATCAATAGCTCGGCTCCTCCGAGCAACCCCGAGCAATCCATAGTCGACATGCACCTCTGCGGAACCTGGCGCGGGAGAGCCCAAATCTAGTGTAACAGGATCCCAAACGATGAATCACATCGAAGAGTGGCCTAGGATCTGCAATAACGGCCTAGGACCTACGCAGTCATCGGATCTCAGGCCATCAGAGAGCTCTCCCAGCCGTCGATCCTTCAACGGACAAGATACGGATCCCACCGGCCTCACAACAGTTTGATTCGAATCATCTCCGTATCCCAACAACCTTCGAACCTTCCAGAAGGTGCTCAAGATTCAGGTGATTGCCTATAATAAGACACCCCTAGATTCTCTCAGGTACGCACACAAGCTCCAGTACACAACTCCTGGCTCAATCTCAATATCACACACTCTCTCTCTCACTGCTCCCCCTTCTCCTTTCCGCCGTCGGCGCTCCACACGAGCTTCCGATAGGCCACCCCTGGAGGGACTCCCCAGAGAGATCCTTCTTCTTATTTCTATTAATCGTCGATCCCTACTGACTTGAGCGTCGAAGGGTCTTCCGCGGAGGGCCACCCCCAACGCCTCTCACATGAGGATTTCTTTGCAGGTCCGCCCAGGAGAAAGCCCGATTAGGAGACCGATCGCGCCCAAGTCGAAGGACAGATTCCGACGGCAACATATGTACATATATATATACACACACATATATATATATATATATGTACATATATATATACATATACATACATATGTATATGTATATGTATATGTATATATGTATACATATACATGTATATGTATGTATGTATATATATGTACATATATATACATACATACATACATACATATGTATGTATATGTATATGTATATGTACATATACATATACATATTACATACTATGTATATGTATGTATATGTATATGTATATATACATATATACATTTACATATATATGTATATACATATATGTATATGTATATACTATATACATATACAGATATATACATATATATATATACATATATACATATACATATACATATACATATACATATACATATACATATATACATATACATATACATATATACATATATACATATATATACATATATACATATATATACATATATACATCATATATATATATACATATATACACATATATATATATATATACACACAAACATGTATATATATATATATATATATATATATATATATATATATATATATATATATGAGACAGATTTGGCTACATTGAAATAATCAAGTCCAATATTTGATCGCTCTTTTATCTTTGGATCCAGACGTATTTCGAAGCTACCTTACCTTTTCTATTTTTTCATCTTTTGGATTCGTAAATTGTATAAATTTAAGGTAAGGAAGGTAACTGAATCTCTATTTAGCTATATTCGAATGTAGTCAAACCTACCTCTGAGTCTACCTTTATATATATATATATATATATATATATATATATATATATATATATATATATTGATAATCTAAGATTATTTGAATGGTTATTGTTTATTTAAAGTGCAAATGAAAATGTTTTTATATATATCAATAAGTCAAAATTTATTGTAAATGCTTACTTGATCTCTTTAATCATAGTTGTGGTTATTACTAGAATTAGCTCATAAAAAGTTTGAATTTTTTTTTTTTCTAGAGGCAAAAACATAGAAAGGGATTTAGGTCGATGCTAACTAATGTGCTGCATAGATATCAAATTATTTTACAACAAATAATGTTCAATTTAGCACCTTATGTGATTTTCTAGTCTATTTTATTGACATTGTTCTAAACTTTACTAGTTCTATTTAACAAAAAAATAGTTTGTTTAGTTAAATATATTAGTTATATGAATAAACGACTTGTATATCATAAGATTTAATTTTGTGTGCATGCATGGAATTGTTATACCCTGAATTTACTTCGAGTCTAAGACATGACAAAACATAAATAGCCTTTAGGTGCATAGGCTACTAAGCTAAGGTTATATTTTTCTCTGCCTTATGTTTATTTTTTTAAAAAAAGTACTATTATTAATTTTTCTTCATTCTTGATCTTTTGAGTATTTGAAAGAGTTTTGGGTTACACCTTTACACAATCGTACTCATAATAGGATGATCAAATTGAGCCTAATTATTTTATCTTAGAATAATCCACTATAACCTACACAATGAGGTGAACTTAATCCTTACAGCAATGTAATACATGCTCTGATCTAGGCTTGTTCTTCTTTCTAATTTTAATATATGTTATCATTGATTGATACTCATAGGGTTTTGTCATGGTACTCCTATATTTTTTTAAATATTAAAATTATCAATCGTTTAATTAAGTTGAACTTCAAGGGCTAATGTAGTAAAAAAGAATGCATCAACCGTATGGTGCCACACTCTTCTTCTTCCTACATTTATGGTGAGGCTAGTCGATCTATACATAACTTTCTTCTTCTAATGGCCTGCCTGCTTTTGTTGAGCCTGCTATCATAGTAAAGCAGTAGCGAGAAAACAATGGCTTTAGCAGGAGTTCATGGAGAAAAGAATCTGCATTTTATTGCTAGCACTAGCAACACTTTTATGGAGGCAACTGTTACGTTGGGGCTGTGGAGGAGGCAATGGCTTCAATAGGAGGTGACTTTACTAGGAAACGAAGGACATGACAATTTCAAAGAAGATGATGGCTCTAATAAGCAGAGGAAGGATATGATAGTGGCAGAAGATATCGGCTCAAATCAAGATAGAGGATCCCAGCTTCTACCTTCATGTTAATTTTCCATCATACTCCAGAAGCCTTCGGACCCCAACACGGTCTTCATTCTAATTTTCAATATCTGTAATCTTCTCAATCAAATACTAGAATTGAAATATTAACACCATTGATTGTTGTTGGAGAGGAGGACACTATCTTTTGGATGGAGAAAATAACAGAGCATTAGTCTTGTGACAGTTTTGGTGAAGACAAACAACTCTTTGGATGGAGAGAAAAGTCGGGAGAAAAGAAAACGGAGAGAAAAAATGCAGAGAAGAGAAAAGTGGGGAGAATATTTTCTCTCCTTGTATTTAGATGAGTGGAAGGAAAATAGAGAGAAGAGAAAAGTTAATAATTTATAATGACAATAATGCCCTTATTATAAATAATTAAAAATGCTTAAATTTTTTTTTTGAAAGGGTCAACATTGGAATGAAAAAAAATAAATAAATAAAAGAGCACTTTTAAGTTTTCTTTTCGAAGTCTCTTCAATTTAGAAAAGAAAACTTTTACATGGGACCATCACTTTTTTCCTTTTCTTTCCTTCCTACTTTTCTTTCCTTCCTACTTTCTTCCATCCAAATAAGATAAATTTCATTTTTCTCATACTTTTTCCTCTAGTTTTCTTTCCCCCTAATTTTCTCTCCATCCAAACAGAGGCTTATTGATTATTGACAGGTTGGCTGCTGGGTGTGTGTGGCTGGTGGGATGGCAATTTGGAAACGGGTGGAAGAGGATTTAGAATTGGTGGGCACGTGCCTTGTCTGGTAAACGGTAGACGGTGACTTCTGAACAAAACTTGCAGGGGAATTTGCTACGCCAGCCTCAGGATCTTCTACTCCGGTACCAGATGCTGCTGGTATTGACAGTGTAGATAGCGTTGGAGATTGAGTTGGTACTGAAGAGCCCAAGAATATTTTTAGTGGATATTCTCAATTATCTACAACCAAGGCTTGACGAGGTCTCCTATTTTTAAGTGGATACAATGAAAGTCTTCCCTACATTAAATACATCAACACTTTTCAAAAAAATCTGTAATCTAGAAACCTAGGTAATGACAATCTTAAGAAGAAAAAACTAATTTCTTAAAACTTATAGGGATGTGAGATACTTGATTAATATTCTTCATCACATGGAGTAGTGAGAAAATATGACTTAGAAACTCTTAGCACTTTGGAGATGGGAAGTGCATTAGTTCCAACACTCCCTCCTAGCCTCCTCTCATTTATCATGATATTTTATACTGCTTGCAGTATGAACCTTGTGGTTCCCTACATGGAATTCTATTCTCAATCCCATTTAACTCTTGGCTTTTTGAGCGGCTGTTGGTAGATGGTAATCTAAACTGATTCATCTGATGTATCAATTGAAGCTTTTAGAAGCACTAAAATTCTGCTTCGTTTTCTTTTAAACAGTAGTAGACTTTTATATATTGTTTATTCAAATAAGATAAAAAAAAAATTGGAGAGAAGGTTGGTAAGTTACAGTATATAATTATGATTCTTTGATTTCAATTGTCACCGAACTTGTATGAGACAAACTCATTATTAATTTTTAAGCCATATTGAGGACTGGAAGCTACAACAAGAAGATTTCAAGCTTGTTAGTTGTAGGTCTGTTTTTAAATGGTGATGCAGGGTAGTTGGTGGCTAATAACAATTTACCGACAGAGGGTTCGGCAGCTTCTTATTTGATGCAATTATTTTATGGAGAAGACCACAACAAACTTCTGGAACTTGGAAAGATCATTCTTCTTTTCGTTCTGGTGGGACTGTGGGATGTCTGATTCAATCACCAACTTCATTGGTTTTTAAATTGTAAAATTTATATCAGAAATGTAGTTATTATTATGAGAATAGTACATATGCTCAACTAGTACTGACCAACTTTTCATATTTTTAGTACTAATCTTATGATTTGTTGAGATCAATGTTTTTGGTTGATGTTGCTTTTGTTTGGTGAGGACTATGTGAACCAAAGGTTGTGTTATGACTACATATCTATGCATGGATTTTACAGAAGAAGTCCACCTAATATCAATCATTTTAATTGCATTGATATCTGCCCATCTTGTTTCCAGTTTTTGCATTGTTCTAGTCCAGTTTTCTCCTGTAACTTCATGAGTTGCAAATTATTCATCCATTTTTGCTGCAAAAACTTTATGTTGTTGCTATAAGCATAGGCCTCAAATCTGTCCTCCGAGTTGGACAGTTCAATCTCAAGGATCGTCAGAGATCAGCAAATATGTTGGAAGAAAACTCAGAAGGTGCTTTATCTTCAATCTTGTTATTCTAGTTTGCCATCAGCTAGGCCGGTGGAATATTTATTCAAAGAGACAAGGACTATCCAGCCAAGTCCTCTCAATAAGATCTGGCTGTCAGTCTTTCTTAATAATATTATTGATACAGTATTTACAAACCCAAACTATTAATCATCAGGATCAGGATATTAATTGAAAGTAGAAGCATTACCCGTGGAATCGTTCAGCGCTATCTTTCTTCACTGTTATTAATTAAGAAAGTTGCTGATCTTGAAAGAAAGGCAGTAAGTCAATGTATATATTTTCTCATAGAGGGTGGCGGTTGTTTTTTTTTTTTTTTTTTTGGGTCCACGAGTTGTTTGGCTGCAGGACTCCAGCCGAAAATAGGGGCATAGGGAAATAAATAGAGGAATATATATATATATATATAGAGAGAGAGAGAGAGAGAGAGAGAGAGAGTTTGGTTGTACTTGAAAAGGATTTTTACTTGGAAGTTAAGTTTAAATTTGGATAATGGGAATTCTACTTTGCTGATTTAAACTATATATTGATCATGGTTTATTATTTTTCAAAGACTTCAACTAAAAAATATATAATTAAGAAATTTTTAATCTAAAAATTATATTATTTCATTTCATCTCAACTCAACTCAACTTAACTCATCTAAGCCTTTTTTCAACTGCATAGGGTTGGCTACATGTATCTGCTTCCTTCACTCTGTTCAATTTAAGACTAAGTTGCTATTCAAATTATAAATAATAATATTTTTTTAATTACTTCTATTCATATTAGTTTAAATCTATCTCTATCTCTATTCTCACTATTAAATCATTTGATGAATGAGTTAGAGAGTTCTATATCGTATAATTTTTAGTATTCAAAAATTTTATATATCTAATGATTTAGGTCATTATTGAAAGAAGACTTTTACGATCCAATGCAAGTATTACAATATCTCTTTTTTTTTACAAATATATATGTGAACATGTGCTTGTACGCGCATGTGTACATTTTTGTGTGTGTATATGTTGTTAGATTCAAATCTAAATATATTGCTTGCTAAAAGGACTAGCAAAATCATGCTTGGCTCATTTTTGTTTCAAACCACATATTTTGTTAGTTAAAAATAAGGGATCCAATAAAAATTTGGAACATCATAGATTTAGTGTATGCTCGGATTCCAGTAAGTTAGCAAGCACACAGCAATGCCACCAGATGTGGCTGAGACAACCAAAACAAGACAGGAAACAACTAAGAACCTACTATTAATTGCAGTCAAATTCACAAATTCACAGCTTTTTTTTCTCTAAATCATATTGATTGGAATTTGAAACCAATAAATGCCTATTTAACAGCTCTATGAGATATTGATTACATGTGACAATGAAGTTATTCATTTAACAAAATATGTTCATATTAATTAAACTTGATATTTGTGATCTTTTGTCAAAAAACTAGGTTTTAATATTTTAAATTTGATGGTTTGACATTTAGAAAAAAATGAAAACATATGACATAAGTACAGATGACAAAAATTAAATTTTTTTTTTATAATTTATCAAGCTGGTAGGCTAAATCTTATCTAAACCAAACTCGATAAACCTAATTTCTAGTTCCAAGATCCAAAGTAACTAATGTCCCAATGATCCGTTCTCTTGGATCATTTGATATAATTTATAATCCCCAAGGTCAAGTATTAATAGTAATTGAACTCTATGTTAGAATTTAATAGAATTTAAGATTGCATACATGAAATTTAGAATACCAAATAATATTTAAAATTTAAAGTCATACTTGTTTGCGCTCTCTTTTATTTATGTAAATAGTGCTAAGGGTCCTTCAATCAATGATAATCTTAAAATTATGACTGGCTTCTCTTATGTAGCACTAGTTCTTTCTCTCTTTATCCCGTCTTATATTGTCATTAGGTTTAACAGCCTTCTAACTCCTTTTATACAAAGGCTAATATGAGTTAGAGTTGAATTAGAATGGGAGCGAGGGCTGAACCATAAAAATTAAAATAGCTATAGGGTCCTCCCATCAAGGAGTCCGATCAAGTACTATACCTTTATACATATACCCATATATATATATATATATATATATATAATCAAATTGAGATAGACCTAGTATAATATTTTATGGATCATGTAATTTATTTGAACTTATACCAATTATTTAATCTAAATCATATTTAGCTTATTTTTATAAAATATAAAAGTATGTAATCAATTTTAACCCACATTAAGTTTAAAAATCTCCCACTTTATGCAAAGTTTTCTCCTATGATATAAGTTACCATCCCTTGATCACTTATAGTACCCTAAGCATCTGATTGCATTTTATAACCTAAATGAAAATTAACCATCAAAATTGCATTGTACATCTAGAATAGACCTAAGAAGATTTATCCAAGGTGAGTACCTAATATGTCCCCGTCTTTCAGTTGCATCAAAAGGGAAATAAGAACAAAGATCTAATTTTTTGAAGAAAAAAAAAAGTCAAAAATCGGAATGATCTTTAATACAAATTTTAGTTGTCAAAGGATTACAATACGAAGGGATGCATGTTAGAAGTAGCAAAAATTGAATCACAATTATGAAGATTGGTGTTAATAATCATGAAGCTTGTATAGGATGGAGAGCTTGATTTATTAAAATCATATGGCTTATGGTCATAATTACAATGCATGAAAATTGGTGGACTATCTTTATCTTCTTCTTCTAGATATTGCAACTTAAAACAAATCCAAAAATATTTCAACTACTTAGACCTTGTCTTCCTTCCAAAGTCGGTCCCTTTTAGAAGTTATTCTTAGTTAGACATCTACCATTAGAGATAATGACATAACCACCCACCTAAACACTATTTAAAACTTAACAAAGTTTGATCCCTACAAAGATATCGAGTGCAGGCTTAATTTACCTCTTTGACAAGTTACTAAGGTTGAGATTGTCTAATATAATATTATAATATTATATGATTATAATACTAATAGAATGCATTTCATTCGATATTATTAGGACATTATATTGATACTATATAATACTATTGTTACTAGAACATTATAATTTGATTTTATCATTAATCATTGCATTATTATTACTATAATGCTACAATATTATAGTAACATTTAATTTATACATAAATTAGAGTAATTATTATAATCATACCAATATATAGTTTTAATAGTTATTAATTATTAATGCATATAATAAATAATATGTCTACTTATTCTAATATCAAATTATTTGATGTTCGCATAATTGCAATAATAATTATTCTTATATTAAATAATTTGACACATATTATACTATAATGGAAAATGTGAATTTCCCAATAGAAAACCTGCATCAAACAATCAAATAGTTGTAGTTACATTGTAGCTTTTAATTACAGATAATCAAATAAATATTTTATTTTATAATTATAAATCCATTCCCCATTTCTACCAACTCTCCCCTCCAAGTCAAATGTCACCGCTTGTAATTCCCCAACAACGCCAGCCTAATTAATACCAACCGAGCCATTTTAAACACCGTACCCCTCCCTCTGTTTTCTTGCCCCTCCGTTCCCTCTCTCTCTCTCTCTGCCCATTGCTCAGACGAGAGAGAGATCGGAGAGGAATTAAAGCAATCATCTCATCGGCATTCGGCGCCACCACCATTCCATGGCAAGAAGAGCGGGACTTCCCTTCCTTCTTCCTCCCTCCTCCTCTTCCTCCTCGTCGCCGCCGCCGCTGCGACCTCCCACTCCGGCGGCGGAGTGGGGGAAGGCGCGGCGCCTTTGAGCTGGATCCCGGGGCGGTCGACGTGCCAGGGGACCATAGCGGAGTGCCTTGGCGGGGAGGAGTTTGATCTGAGCTCCGAGGTGTCCCGCCGCATCCTGGCCACCTCCGACTACATCTCCTACAACTCCCTCAAGCAAGGCAGCACCCCCTGCTCCGTCTCCGGCGCCTCTTACTACAACTGCCAACCCGGCGGCCAGGCCAACCCCTATTCCCGCGGCTGCTCTGCCATCACCCAATGCCGAAGCTAGCTCTCTCTCTCTCTCTCTTCTCCGTTTCTTTGATGATTAAAAAGAAAGAAGAAAAGAAAAGCAGCATCTTTCTAGAAAAGCGAGAGAGATTAGTTTGGTATGTGATGTGGTTGTTCTCTTCGAAACTATATGAATAATTTATGCTGCTATTATTGCTGCTGTTGTTGTATTGTTTTCGTAAACATGTTCTATATGTCATTTGTGTTGTTAAAAAACAAAACCTTTTCCCCTCTATCTCTATAGCTGCGCTTCTTTGTCTTAATCTTTCATGAATGTTTGATTCTCTGACTCTTGCTGCTGTTCTTGTTCTAACGTTGCTGTAATGTAGGTTTTATGTTATTTGTGTTTGATTAATTTTTGTCGAATTGGACATCATTTTATTTATCATTGAGCTTATTTTCTGTTTTTAATTAGGGTAATTGGTGTCTAAGGTAGTGTTTGAAATAGGGGATAAGAGGGGATATCCAGAGGATATCCCCCTTATTCCCAAAAGCCATAACTATAAGGGATAGCTGGGAATAAAGTTAACCAAAGGGATAATTCATGGTTAACCATGAGATATCCCCTCAATTTATTCCCTAGAAATGCAGGAATAACTGGTTGTCCCTCCAAATAAGAGTAAAAAAAAGTTATCCTATGGATTTACCTTTTTGCATTTGATATGATCAATGGGATAGCCAAAGGATATCCCTAGGGATAGCTAGGGGATAAACTCTATCCCGTACACTTATCCATGGATAATATTTTTTCTATCAAACACTACCTAAGTGTTAAATTTCCTGTTTACAAAGAAAAAATATTTTTCAAAAAATTATGATTAGGGTCATGGTTTTGAAAATTAGATCTGATAGGCCGGCCGAATTGGTCCAATTAAAAATTGATCATCAGTTATTAAAGTTAACTTTTATATAACATAATAAAACCATAAAACTCATTCAACCGGTTGAGTTCTGAAGAATCGGTTGAAACCCAGTTATTAAACTTTTAATTTTGATAAATAAAATTAAAAATAATTATTTTTTAAGTTTTTAATTTTTCACTTCCGTTTGCATCCGAAAATAATCCATCTATAGTTTTAAAGATATTTTTTATAATTTTAATATTATATAATTTTTTTTGAATAGATATATAAGTTTTAAAGATATTTTTATATTATTAAATTAAAATTAATTATGACATCATCCGATTCAATCAAACCAGTCGAACCGATTATCCACAATCAAATATCAAACCGGTTTGTTGTCCAATCCTATTTTTAAAACATTGAATAGGGTAATTGATTGGTATATATTGGTTTGGAATTATAAGGATGCTTCTATTTTTTTATATACTTTATAGGTGTGTCAGTAATTATAATTAAGTAGCTTTAATTATTGCAATTAAAGTGAATTTGGTGGGGAATAATGCAAAGAGCTAATGGATTGAATTAATGGGGCTCTTTGGAGTCCGCAATCCCAGCATCTCTTCCGCACCCTTGAATTCTAAAGGGCTGATGTTTTGTACCAAAAAAAAAAAAAAAAATTCTAAAGGGATGATGTGAACTCGCTAAAGAATTATTAACAAACATCACTTATTTCAAAGTTCCCAAAAGTGGCCCCTTTTTTTTTTTTTTCTAGCGCGAGCAAGAGGAAATTGTTTGAAATAGTTTGAAGATGAAGATTGGTTTTTAACAATTGGTTAAGAATGAATATAATATTTCGATTGGTTAAGGATGAATATGAATTGTGTATAAGATATAATTTTATAGTAGAAAAATTCATATGAAGAGGAGTGGATGATCATCGTACAAATATACGATGCTCATTTTAGGGCTCTATATTTTCACTCAATTATGGATATATTTGATACATCGTATTAGAAGAGAGCAGAGTTTTTCTGATTCTTTTCATGTTTGTCTTACATGGGGATAAGACAAAATTTATTTTATGAAATGATTAATTTTGTTGAAGAAAGAATTACTTATTCTATCAATACCTTTTTTTTTTCTATCCGGCTACTACTTTATTTTCTTATATTTACTTTTTATCTTTATAATAGTTATCATTTTTTATAATACTATGATTGTCCTATCTTACAACATATTAAATCTATTTTATAATAAATATAAAAGTTAATTTCCAAAAAATTGTTATTTGTTCAAGCCACGGTCCATCATTTTTCTTTTTTAAGCTTTCCTTATGTTTTGAATTCAGGCTAGAATATACTTTTAATACTCAAACTTTCACTTAAAAACTCATTTTAGTCCTTAAACTTTTAATTAGTATGGTTTAATCCCTTATATTTTAAAAATATTGTATTCTTGATATCTTATTTACATGGATAAGTTAAAATTGATGGAATAACTAATATGTTACTAATTTTATGTAACCAATCATCAAAAATATAATATTTTAAAATATGAAGAATTAAATTATAATGACTAAAAATTTAAAGGTTAAAATGAATTTTGAGTGGTAGTTTTAGGACTAAAAATAAAATTTTATCCTAAATTTATATTATAGAATAGTGGAAGCAGTCATTATAATTTTGAAGCTAGTATTCTAGTTTAAACATTGAGTTAAACCGAGAAGGCTGTCAAATAGGCAAGCTGCTTATGATCACCAATCAAATATGAATATGAAAGAGAATCCATTTGCATCATAATGGTTCAAAAGATCTAGATTAATCTTTTGGATATGTTTTCCTCCTTCCAAGAGATGTAGTCTATGGAAAGATAGAGGTCTAACCTTCTGTATTATTTTGTTTCAAAAAATTAGAAATAATTTTTATTTTTTAATTAAAAAAAAAAAAAAATAAAATTTTACATTAATATATAATATTTTTTGATTAAAAATAGAAAAATTAATTTTAATTTTCAAATGTACTTAATAACATTTTTAAATTATCTACATCTTTAAATTATCTTTCATTATTTTTCTTTCACAATAAAGAGCTATTTTCTCTAATTTTTTCTTTACTATGCCTTCGCCATCCATTATCACCTCCACCACTAATCATCATTTACCAATCATCATCACTATACCTTTACTATTTATTACTATACCTTATCATCAATGTTATAACAATTGCCAACACCCTCCTTGGCCATGCTTTACAACCATATCTTCACCATATTCACCATGCTCCACCACCACCATATCTCCATTAGTCGCCTGGACCATCCATGCCATCGTATCTTCATCAGCCACCATCACCATGCCTATGCTATCCACCACCATACCTTTACCACCTATCCTTCACTACCAAGCTCCATCATACCTTCAACTCCTACCACCACCACATCTCCACCACCCATCATATATAAGCGCTGCCACCATCATCATCATCTCTTTACTATACCAATAATCCATTATCATCACCACCACTATTATCATACCTCCATAATTAACCACTACTACAACCACGATCCACCATCATCGATGTTGTATCTTTATTATTCACCATCACTATAGGCTGAGCAACCCGTGGCACGGCCTAGCTTTGCATAAAGTAGGTCGTGCTAGCTACAATGTGACCCTCAAGCCCGGCCAAGTCCCCTGCCAGCCCTTGGGCCATATCGATATGATGGCTTGACCCACAGGCAGAGCATGGCCCATAGGTGTTAGCAAGAATGGGCTAGGCATGATATGATTCGGTACTATTTTGATAGGCATGACATAATACAAAGAGGTCATGCATGGCAGGTATGGCACAAATGGGCCAACTAATATTAAAAAAATATTTTAAAAATAAAAAGCTAAGCCATGTTTGTGGGCTAGCATGACAAGCCAAGCATGGCTTGATTACGTTGGATCACGAGCCTATTGGCTATGCTAGGTTAGCATGGTATGATAATCTAGCATGATAGCCTAACGGATTGCAACTTATGCAAGGCTTAACTAAACAAGGATTGCTTGTTTGACAACTCTACCATAATCGCCATCTTCTTCCATCACCCACTATCAACCTTCACTACCTACTATCACTGTCATCATACTTTCTTCGCATATTATACTATATATATATATATATATATATATATATATTTTTAAATAAAAAAAAAAAATTTTATTTTCATTTAACTAACTCATTTTTAATTTTTTTCTATAGATTAAAAAACTAGAAATAAAGAAAAACACTAAAGAATGTAAACAAAAAATATCTTCTGCAACTAAATAACCCTTGGGGTTTGTTTGTTTATTTTTTTTTTTTTTCAGAACTACGCTATTTGTATTTTTATTTTCATAAAAATAAAAAATAATTTTAAAAATACTCTTGGTAAGTGAAAATGAAAATAGTTATTTAAAAACACAACTTTAAAATGATTAAAAAATAAAAATAGTTTAATATATTTTTATTATCAAAGTGAAAAATAAAGGCTAGAATATCTAAAAATATAAGAGTTGATGATATTTTCTTTAATTTTTATCACCTATTCTTTTAAAAAATATCACTTATAATAAAACAAAAAATTAAAATATATATATATATATATATATATATATATATATATATATATCATTAATCAAACATATTTTTTAAAAGATCAAAATATAGAAAGTAAAATCTATTTTTAAAAAATATTAATAAAAATTATCCTCAAAAAATTAGACATCCTAATTAGAGTGGTGGCCCTTCGATGGGGGCCTGGGGCATCGCTGATAACTTAGTGACCCAGTCTCAGGTCCGGTGAACGCTTGCCATGTCACTTGGTTACGTTGCCTCATAAGAACAAGGTGAACCCGGTTCATTCCTCATCAACGTAACCTAAACACAAACAAGGAACCCAACGGGCGCCACACAACAAGATAAGATTAGCCCATATATATATATTATATTCACCTGATCCTAGCATTATCTTAGACACTTTGAGCAATTCTATCAATGCCTTGTTGGCAATCCCTCCTATATACTTCACATGTGTCACGCCGAGGGTAACACCAGCAATTATATAACATGGCGCCTTTGAACTTTTGCCCCACATTTCCCCTCCTTTGCTCACCCTCCATCCCATAGGCTGGCCATAGCCAAGGAAGGGCTCTCCGGTGACCCGGTCGTTGCCATTAGCATTGCCGCCCTTTTCTTCCTCGGAAAAGTCTTGTTGCATCGGACTACATCGGACTTGATGATTGATACATGCAAATGCCAAAGCAGAAAAGAATAAATTTTTTTTTAATATATGCGTAAAAAGCGTGCGTCAATCATTGAGGCTAGTGCGTGCTTGTTGCACCGCCTTCAGTGCAACTGCAGCAAGACTTTTCCTTCCTCCTCATAACCATCGCCACCTTCATCTCCCACATTGCCACCATCTCAAAGTTCCAGCATGGCCCTTCCATCCTACCTCCATTTAAGGCTGAAAGTAGGCTCGAGAAAGTGTGCTCGGACTAGCTTCAGATTGGATTATATATTGAAAAAGTCTTGCTGCACCGAGGGCGGTGCGGCAAGTGCGCATCGACTCTGATGATTAGTACATGCTGCATCCATACATGTGTGCTAGATGTAAAATCATCCTTTTTAGCTTTGGCACGCATGCACAGCGTATGCAAATCACCAAGAAGAGCTACACCACCAAGTGCAGGAAGATTTTTTCTTATAAATTAAGGTTTAATATATTCCGATTAGGCTTGGGCTCCACCTTACCTCCATTGGCATTGGCTCAGATCGGGCCGGTCAAGATCTAAGCCCAAACCAAGCCCGCCCGGCCAGGCCCACCCAAATCTAGGTTGCACTAAGCCCAAAACCAAACCGACTCCTCTTTTTTAGTTGACCATAATCAAATTGTAATCTAAAGAGGATTACTGATGACTAATCTCTAATCTATTAAAGACTATGCACCCAGTCATCCAGCAAGCTCCAAAATGCCGCCTTGCCAAAAATCTAAGCTCCATCCCTTCCAGCTGAATCACGGACCTATAATGCCCGGCCTTGCATTGGATCTCGGTGGTTCTCACGTCCCCTTCCCGCCGGACGTATGAAATCCAGTTGTCCATTCCATCTACCATGGAGTTATCTTCCCCGTTTACGTCTCCTAGACCTGAGGGAACCTCTTTCAAGTCGCATCTCTTCTCTTTTAGAATATATAAATATATAAATATATATACATGTATGTATATTACTAATGACATTCTCTTCCGTTGGATGATTTGTTTTCAGCTTTGATTTTTTTCAGTTTCGTTTATTACCGTGGCTGATGAAGGTGTAAATTTGAGAGAGAGTTTTTCACCATTAAATTAATTGAGTGCTTTGAATGCTCTGTGAAACGTACAATGTGGCTGAGCATTGAATGCTTTGTTTTTCCATGTGAGAAATCAAGAGCTGGCTCCGTTTAGTGGCATAAAGAGGAAAGAGATCAGTAAAACGCAACGAATGGCGAGAGCTTTCCTAGCAATTGTCTATTTATGTAGATATTATAAGGCATGATGGGGAACGTTGCTGAAGCTATATGTGCAATTAGTGAACTCAAAATATATGATGGCGAGTTGCATAGACTCCTAGTCCCATATTGCTCTGCCTGTAAATTATATTGTTATTCCAAAAGTTATTGGATTTAATAAAATAAAAATATGCAGGATGTTAATAAAATTTTATTGTTTCAAAGTGATATGGGAAAGGATTTGATTCAAGCTTTTAATGATAGAATTGCTTCACTTCTTTTATCCTTCTCTATCAACTTTTTCTAAAAAAATGTTGAAAATCTATATTGAGCATTTGAAACAATATTTCCTTCCATGTGTCTACGTTTCAGGCAGCTCAAGATTCTAAATATTTGCAAGAGATTTTTTTTTTTTTTTTTTTTTGAGATGGGACTAAAAGACAGCATATTTTCTTGAGAGAATTGTGTGGATTGCTAAAGGAATAAAGCAAAGTTGTGAAAGATACCAAGGTAGAATTCATAAATAGAGTTGCAAACTAGAGCAATAACAAAAGAAATTTGAGTGGAAATGAGTCATTGGTAAAAGTCAGTGATCAAGAAATAAACTGGGGATCATATGAAAAGCTTGGACCAACCAGACAAAAGAGTTAACAATAGTAAGACTTACAATTTTCTTGAACTAGAGTGAAAATGTTGAAAGTGGAGGCATGCCTCTATTGTCAGAGTATATGTTGAGCAGGACAATTACAGATCAAAACCTATCCAATCAAGATTGGTTTCAGAATTTTGAATCGATAGACGAACTAGTTCTATCTTGAAATTAATTTAGAAAAAAAATGATTAAATTGTTTTGGTTTTGGATTGGACCTTTTTTCTCCCTTTTTAGTTGATGCGTATATGAAATCTAATGATTAAAATTCTTCTCATAGTTATATTTAATAAAAGGATATATATTGTACCGGTTGACTAGTTTAATTCTTAAGATCTCTTAATTTTCAATAACTAAGGAACCAATCCTCTAAATCGAGAACCAACCTAAAGTGGGTCAATTCTGATGTGGCTGATGTAGCCACGAGGACAATTATGATAAAATCAAAAGCTTAAGGCGCTTATAACACTGATAAGTGCTTTGTTTTGAATTGAAGTTGCTGAATTGAGAACTGCAATTTGATGTTGAACGAGAACGCATGATTCCAATTCTGAATGAACTTAGACTGAATGGATGACACCTGGATGATGGATTAATTTAATTATCGAAACACATGTGTAACGACCCAGGCCCACGGGCTCATTTCGTTACAAGAAAGCAAGGCGGATAAGGTCCATACCAACTTGGGCCACACAGCCCAAAAAGGGATCCAATTGGTGCCTTGTCCTTCTTGCTTAACCGGTTATAAACCACTCAACCAATTCCTAATTTTCCAATGTGGGACTTAGGAGGGGCATCATAATCTACCCCCCTTATAGAGGCGACGTCCTCATCACCAGAGGCAATTGATCACAACCACCAGGCAGGCAGGATTCTAGAGGTAGCCCCCACAGGTTCAAGAGGTGGCTCCCATCCCCCATGGATTTAGCACTTTGCCCTGTGTGGCACCCACAGATTCAAGAGGTGGCTCTCATCCCCCATGGATTTAGCACTTTGCCCTGTGTGGCACTTAGCTCCTGCAGTTCCGACTGGTGCGAGGCTCTGATACCATATTGTAACGATCCGGGCCCACAGGCTCGTTTCGTTATAAGAAAGCAAGGCGGATAAGGTCCATACAACTTGGGCCACCACAGCCCAAAAAGGGATCCAATTGGTGCCTTGTCCTTCTTGCTTAACCGGTTATAAACCACTCAACCAATTCCTAATTTTTCAATGTGTGACTATTAGGAGGGGCATCACAATTATTGTAATGACCCGGGCCTACGGGCCCGTTTCATTACAAGAAAGCAAGACGGACAAGGTCCACACCAACTTGGGCCACCACAGCCCAAAAGGATCCAATTGGTGCCTTGTCCTTCTTGCTTAACCGGTTATAAACCACTTAACCAACTCCCAATTATCCGATGTGGGACAATTGGGAGGGGCATCATAATCTACCCCTTAACAAAGGCGACGTCCTCGTCGCCAGGGGTAATTCATCACAACCACCAGGCAGGCAGGATTCTAGAGGTGGCCCCCACAGGTTCAAGAGGTGGCTTCCATCCCCTATGGATGTAGCACTTTGTCCTGTGTGGCACTTAGCTCCTGCACTTCCGACTGGGAGGCTCTGATACCATATTTAACGACCCGGGCCCACGGGCCCGTTTCGTTACAAGAAAGCAAGACGGACAAGGTCCACACCAACTTGGGCCACCACAGCCCAAAAAGGGATCAATTGGTGCCTTATCCTTCTTGTTTAACCGGTTATAAACCACTTAACCAACTCCCAATTATCTGATGTGGGACAATTGGGAGGGGCATCACACAATGTTAAAATTCTTTCACAAATGCTGCAGTCTAAACCTCATGCTTTGAGTACTAAAGAAGAACACTTCCAAACCATTTTCATATACTATTTTCTTTCCGCGTGGCATGCCTGATTAGCAGCAGATTGTCAAGGAGCTACCATTTATCATTATTTTTTAGCAAGTTTGAAGAGTACTGGAAGCTAGAACAACTAGAAGATTTCAATCTTGTTGGTTGTAAGTTGGTTTTTAAATGGTGATGCATGCTAGTTGGTGGCTACTGATCATGGGGCTTCTGTAATGTTGAGAGAACTTATTCTTCTCATTCTTATTTAACAATTCATCAACCAATGCTTGAGGGTTGGGCAGCTCTTATTTGATGCAATTATTTTATGGAGAAGACCACAACAGACTTCTGGAACTTGGATGGCTGGAAGTTTACATCAGAATTGCATCTATTATGAGTATAATACATATGCTCAATTGACCAACTTTTCAATTCTTTTGAACTAATCTCATGATTTGTTGAGATCGATGTTTTTGGTTGATGATGCTTTTGCTTGGTGGGAACCGTGTGAACCAAAGATTGTGCTATGTCTACATATTTTTTAATTGCATCGATATCTACTCCATCTTCTTTCCAGGAAATGTATTGTTCCAGTCCAATTTTTCTCCTCTCTAACTCCATGAGTTGCGAATTATTCATCCATTTTTGCTGTGAAAACTTTAATTGTTGCTATAAGCCTAGGTTTCAAATCTGTCCTCGTACTCCGACAGTTCAATCTCAAGGTGTTGCGATTAGGAAAGCACAAATCAGTTGTATGCATGGATCTGAAAATCACTGAGGATCATTGAAATTTTTGGCAAGGAATTAAGATCTAGTCTCGAGGATCATCAGAGATCAAGCAAATAAGTATCCCATCAGTTGTACATTTTGCCACCTTGCACTCTTATAAACTTCTGCTGAAAGCCAATCAAGTGATGAGGGAGCCATGCAGAAAGTTAATGTGGCAACTTTGCTAGCCTGTGATCTTTTCACCCCCTACTTTAAGCTCGCAATTGAACATAAGAAACCACCAAAAAAATTTTCACTCTTGTTATTCTGGTTTGCCATCAGCTAGGCTAGTGGAATATTTATTTATTAAAAGAGACAATGACTATCTAAGCTAATTAAATCCTCTCACAAAGATTTGGTTGTCGGTCTTTCTTAATAATATCATTGATACAGCATTTGCCAACCCAAACTATTAATCATCATGAACAGGATATGGAAAGTAGATGTATTACCTGTGGAATCTTTCAGTGCTATCTTTTCTTCTGAACGTGGACATAACTAGACGTATGTTTGGAAGTCAAGGTACATATTAATTTTTTGGTCTAATGGTTGGTGGGCTGCATGACTTGAGCGTAGGCAAGCCGAGAATGGCGGCATATGGGAAGAAGAGGAATAGAGGAAAGAAGTCTTAAGTCCACTGGGTTTTGGACTAAGAATAACTAATAATAATAAAAATAAGCTTTTATGATAAGAAGGGTGGAAGAGGAATCGGAATTCAGGGTGGCATTGGCTGGAGACACTCAGACACCGACTCTTCATGGTAGGGCCTTCAGAAGGATGCGATGATCACTCGGTATCACCGTGTGGCATTGAATTTTTCATGGAGAGGGATTTTTAAGGTAGCGAATGTGTGGTTTATCATGGATAGGGGTTTTTAAGGAAGCGAATCCTCAGCAAATCAAGTTTTTAAGGAGAATTCTCCATTTTTATGGAAATTAGATTTTCATATGGTACAATTAACTAAAATATTTTATTTTTTATTTTCATTAAAAAGAGTAGAATCACTTGCATTTTAATTATCATCCATGCTTCGATACAAAGATATATTTATATATGAAATGGATTTTTACTTGAATTTGATTAATTTAAATTTAGATGATGAGAATTTCATTTTTGATGATTTGAGCTATTGATTATGGTCCACTACTTTTAAAATGTTTGAACTAGAAGTCATGTAGTTTGAGATTCTTAGCCCTTTTATCATATGATAAAAAAATATATGTAGTTCTGTATCATTTAAGCTATCTATTTTTAATCTACTTGATGCATGAGCTAAAGATTTTCAAATTAGATTATTTCTTGTGTTCAAGAGTTTTGCAAACCCAATAACTTAATCCCCCGGTATTGTCAGATGTAATTTATGATTAGAGATGACAATATCTATTACTGTGTTGTATTTATATTATGTCAAAGATAAGGTATAATATTATATGGATTGACACGTACATAACATAATTAATTAATCATATCATAAATCTAATATAATTATAATTTAATTATTAAATAGGTAAGACAATATAATACTTAAGCCGTTTAATAAGCAGATCATGTTAGATTAACATGACACAACTTGCTTAATATTCACTTAACATGAATCAATATGACCAACTTAACATGGCTTATTTAATAAGATAGAAATAATCTTCTCTTTTTTTATAATTATATATTAAGTACTCTTTATATATTAAAAAAGACTAAAAAAGTCATTAATTAAAGGGATTATAATCATATTGTTTTTGATTTGGTAGGTTAACACGTAATATAATGCAATTATTTTATATCATAATCATGTCGATATAATTATTAGATAAGCCAATTTAAGATCAATACAAATTCACCTATTTTATATCGGGTTCAAAAAATGTTTGTGTATCATATCTAATTTTATCACCCTTATTTACAACATCGAAGGTTCAAAGTGTACTTTAATGACTATTCTTTTTTTTTTTCCCTCAAAAGGAAGCCACTCATTCTTAAGTGGAGAAAAAAACCCCAAAAAAAAAAGAGAATGATTTCTGCATATAAATTTTAGTTGCCACAAATTTTGTCAAAGATGACAATATGAATGGATACATGGTGAAAGTTGCATAAAATAAATCATAATTATGAAGATTGGTGGTAATAATCATGAAGGTTGGTATTGGATGAGGAACTTGATTTATTGATGTCATATGGCATATGGCTATGATTACAATACATGAAAACTGGTGGATTATCCTCCCCCACCTCCTTTGCATTGTTGGCTGATAAATTTTTGCAAATCCTCTACTCCCACTGCTTTTTTTCAAAAACAAGTAATATTCTCGCAAGATATTGCAACTTGGAACAAATCCAACTCCTCCTTTGTCTCCCTTCCAAAGTTAACAGTATTTAAATAATTATATAATTATGTACATTTTATTTTTTTTCCCTTTAGTTGCTGATATGATCAGGTGTTGGATGTACAGGAATCTTAGTTGCCTTAGTTATAGATTATTCTTTCCTTCAAAGTGTCACCTTTTAAAAGCTATTCTCAAGTACTCTACCATTAGATATAATGACATACCAGCCATCTAAATACCATCTAAAACTTAAAGCAATTTTATCCCCACAGAGATACAAGAAGGGCAGGTTCAATTTACCTCTTTAACAAGTTACCGAGGTTAGGGGATGTCTAATATTATATTATGATAATAACACTATTGTTATTAGAATATCGTAACATTAATCATTGCATTGCTATAATATTAAATGATTATTATAATGCATACATCAAATATCAAATTATTTTTAAATTTTCTGTATTAAATATTTTCTCTTATAATTATTGAAAATAATGTGATAGATATTACACCATCATATAAATTGCAGTGTAGCTATATCTCTTTCAACATCAAACAGTTATATTGTAATTTTTAATTATAGAAAAGTAAATTGCAAAATATATATAGTTGAATTACATGAAATTGAATTGTAGGAAAAAAAGTGATAATCTAGTTGAGTAATATAATTGGAATGCATCTCATATAACAACATAAAAGAACCTTCACCAAATATTTTCCAACCAAATGGAACATAGGGAAAAAAACAAAGAAAGACTGGTGAAATTAGAGGAGCAAGCGTAAAGAGAAATGTAAAAAGGCAACGGTCACTGAAATTATTCAATGGCTGGTATAATTGTGCAAGGTACAAACACGGAGAAGAAAACAAAGAAGGAAAAGAAGGTAGCAATTAAAAAACTCATCAGCCCTTCACCCCCTTGTGCCATTGCCAGCCAAGCCAAAATGTCACCCCTTGTAATTCCCCACAACGCCAAGCCCAATTTATTCCAAACCAGCCCCTAGAAAAATACCCTCACCCTCCGGTCTCTCTCTCTTTCTCTCTCTCTCTCTCTTTCTCTGGTCATTGTTTTCAGACGGGAGGGGGATTAAAAAGACGGGGAGGAATTAAAGCAAGCACCTCATCGGCATTCGGCGCCGCCACCACTCCATGGCGAGAGGAGCGGGACTTCCCTTCCTTCTCTCTCCTCTCCCTCTCCCTCTCCCTCGTCCTCCTCCTCGCCGCCGCGGACTACGACTCCGGTGGCGAAGTGGGGGAAGATGAGGTGCCTTTGAGCTGGATCCCGGGGCTGTCGACGTGCCAGGGGACGATAGCGGAGTGCCTCGCCGGGAGGAGTTCGATCTGAGCTCCGAGGTGGCCCGCCGCATCCTGGCCACCTCCAACTACATCTCCTACAACTCCCTCAAGCGCGGCAACGTCCCCTGCTCCCGCCGCGGCGCCTCTTACTACAACTGCCGCCCCGGCGCCTCGGCCAACCCCTATTCCCGCGGCTGCTCTGCCATCAGTCGCTGCCGGCGCTAGCTCTCTCTCTCTCTCTTCTCTCCGTTCCTTTGATTAAAAAAAAAAAAACAGCTTCTTTTTCGAAAGAGAGAGAGAGAGAGAGATTAATTTGGTATGCGATGTTGTTGTTCTCTTCAGAACTATATAAATAATTGATCCTGCTATTATTGTTGCTGTTGTTGTAATGTTTTTGTGAACATATTTTAATGTCATTTGTGTCATTAACCCAAAAAAACTTTACCCCCTCTATAGTTGAGATTCTTTGTGTTAATCTTTCATGAATTTTTGTTGAACTATTGATTCTCTGACTCTTGCTGTTGTTCTTGCTCTGATGGTGTTGTGATCTAGTTTTTTTTATGTTATTTGTGCGAAAAAAGAGGGTTTCTTTGGCTGTAAATGAGCCTTTTTCTTGTTATCGTTGATGAATTTTTTGTCAATAAATCGTGCTTTTGTTTTTTGTTGCTAAATTGAGATTAATTTCTGTCCTTTATCAGGGTAACTGGTGTTTAATTGGTGTTAAATTTTTTGTTTACAAAGGAAAAATGGTATTCAAATTTCAAAGGGTAATTGATTGGTATATATTGGTTTGGAATTAAGGGGGGGTGCTTCTATTTTTTTTATTATATACTTTATTGGAGTGTCAGTAATTATAATTAAGTAGCTTTAATCATTGCAATTAAAGGAAGTTTGGTGGATGATATGCTTTATTTAAGGAGTAAGGGGCTAATAAATTGAATTAAGGGAAGAATGGAACTTACTGTGGTGCATTATGTGTATGTTGATCAATTTCATTAATTTCTTTTTATTTTTTCAGTACCATCTATTAACCCTTAGTAAGCAATAAATGATGATAAAAAAAATATATAAAACAAGATGAAATGAAATTTATAGGCATGCACGTGATGCATGGTACCTAAGTTTCGATCCGAAAAGAATTGAATGTTGCTATCGAGAGTGGTTGGTCTGCCTCCTTTGTTCTTTTGTTCAAGAAAAGGAGAGGGGAAGGAAGGGATTGGAGTTTTGTGTTAACTCCCAACGGGAGCCCCAAAAAAAAAAAAAAAAAAAGTAAAAGCATCTAAGCTCATCTAAAGTTCTAGCGGCTGTGTTTAGGTTGCATGGGTGAAATTTAATTGGGACGTCAAAAACTGCACATGATGTCCCAAGTGGGGATTACGGTAAGGACCCGGGAGTGAGACTGAGAAACGAGAGAGGGAGAGAGATTCAACTCTTCCACAACTTTGAATTCCAAAGGGTTGATGTGGACTGGCTACCTTCTGTAAACTATTATGATTTTGTGATTCTCTCCCTTACCAAGGTTGGGCTTTTGTATGAGTTTGACACTCGAATGAATTCCATGATACCATATCCCGAAGGAGAACAAGAATTCAACAATGCATGATGTCATGTTGGAAAAGCTGTTATGCACCATCGTACATGATATAAAATATGCGCATCATACGCAATATTAATTATGTACACATATGCTAAGAGCATTTTTATTTTTTTCATCGCGTGAGCTATATAAGTGCACAAATATGCATTTCTGCACTGTGCATAATACATAAAAAAAAATTTCTCTCATATGTTTACCCATGTAACAATTTCAATCCAACTCTATTGCCAATTGCCATTATTTATCCAATTGAGGCTGGAGAGGTGTCATTGGGTGCAATAGGATAAAGGAATTAAACAACAACAATAAATTCTTTATCTCAAATTAAGATTAGTTATATAATTTTTTTTCCTTGTTATGCTAATTTAAGGTAGTTTGTTTGGGAAAAAAAAAAAAAAAAGTAAGGGTTAGAAAGTTTTCAACATTGAGGTCCACACTTTTTCGATTTTCATCAAAGAATTGGTATTTTATCTTTTTTTTAAATCCCATTAAAGATTATAATATATTAAATTATATCATATTTTAAATATATAAATTAATACTATATTATATAATATATATAATATAATATAATATAATATAATATATATATATATATATATGACCATATTCGGATGTAAATAAATTTATAATCATTCATCTTTCATTTTTTAAATTTATTAATTATAAATTTTAAAAATAAAAAATAAAAAAAAAAGATTGCATCGCATCTATATAGATTTAAAGATAAAAAAATAACTTTAATATAATAATAATATTATGTTATATTATGTAACCTTTATTCTAGAGGCATTATTATCAAATTGACATTTTTTTAATATGTAAAAAAATATTTTTAAAGTTACTTTTTTATACAATATGACCAATCCAGCAGCAAAACAGAAGTGGCAGAAATCAATGTCAACCCAATATAGTAAAATTATGTTTCTTAATAAAACTTTTCATAGAAAATTGGATCTTGAAACATCTTTTTCCAAAAAAAAATCCTCAAAAATATAGTAAATAGCACTTGAGAGCATCTTACAAAATATTAAACTTTTCTTTTATAATGGAATATAAGAGTGAATAACAAAAGAAATGATTATTTGCTCTAAGGCACCGTTCACCATTCTACCAATGAGCTGTTATATTTAAATTTATATTATAGAGCACAGGGCACAGTCATTATATTTTGTTACTAGTGTTTCTAAGTTTAGACCTTAACCAAACTGAGATGGCTAAGTTTTTCCTTGGCTGTCCTTGGACATGCTACTTAAGATCACCAATCGAATAGGAATATATGGAAAGAGAATCCATCCACGGCAGAAGAGTTCAGATGGTGGCAGACAGTTGGATTAATCTTTTGGATCTGTGGTCCTTCCAAGAGATGGCGTATCTGAAAAAGATAGATAGAGATGTAGGCATGTAGCCCCTCGGATTCCACAAAAGAGTGATGGCCATTGGTCGGCCTAACTCCACGAACCCATCGTCACACGGCAATGTTCGAAATAAATTACCTAAAAATTTAAAATATGATAAATTAAAATTAAATGTAAAAGTTTAAATAAAAAAAAATTAAGAATCATTTCAGAGCACGTCAAACATTCCCCTAACTTTCGATCAAGCACTTATTTTAAAATATAACATGATTCGATTCAATACAAATTTTTAATAAAAATAGTATGAACGTGTAATGTTGCGCAACAATCTGAAAAACGAAGTAGAATTCTTAACGAAAGAGGATGAAAAAATGGATTTACAATTCGATTGCACATAATTCTAAATCTTTGGGCTTAACTCGTAATGGCTTGGTTCTTTATAATTTTAAAGATTTTATAAATTATTATTCTCAAATGACGTAGAAAAATAATAAAGTTTTAATTATTTGAAACATTTTTCTAAACGCTTGCTCTTGGGGCTTGGAGCGCACCTGCTCGCGAGCGAAACAATCGGCGCTGAAGAGCGGACGTTTCTTTTTACTTTATTTATTTATTATTATTGTTTTACTTTTAAAACTTAAAACGACGAGCGCTTCTTTTTATTTTTCAAATTTGTAATTTTTTTTTTTTTAAAACGTAAAAACGGTCAACACAGCAGACTGACAGAGAGCAAGCTGAAACCGGTTTATTTCTCACCAGCATAAATAACTCAAAAGTCAAAACACAAGAGAGAACCCACCGGCAACAAGATAAGATTAGCTCCATGGCTATTTTATTCGCCTGGTCCCCACTGCCAGCACTATCTTAGGGACTCCGACCAAATCCACCAATGCCTCGCTGGCGATCCCTCCCACACGTGACACCCCTCTCCGGGCCCCCACAATTCCATTCATCGCCCGTCGGGCCCTGTGACCTCTTCATCCGCTTCTCCCCTGCTCTCCTCACCTACCCTCTTGTGGCCTCCCAAGGCCTGAAAGACTGACCCAAAGGTGAAGCCGCCGCCGCCGCCGCTGCCCCTGCCACCATCCCTTTCTCCAGCACCATCAATAATAGAAAGGCTCAGAACTTGGCCATGGTCAAGTGAGCGCTTTGGCCGCTCGTCATCACCATCCCTTCCGTCCTCACCACCTATCGTTTCCATCACCGCTGCCATCTCGAAGCCCTTCCGGCACCTGGCTCATGTGGGCTGAGGGCGGTTTGCACCGCCAGCCCACCACCCTGCCCCTCTTCGTAGCCTAGTTACTATTGGGCCTGGCCTGGGCCATTAGTTTTTTTTAAAGAAAAATCTTTGTACACCGTCCTCGGTGCAGCAAGTCCTACGTGGGTTGCACAATTTCTTCTAATTGGTCCACGTAGATCCTACGTGGCTAACGATTCGGAACGGTATGGCTCTGCTACGATGTTACGTTCTAATCGTGACGGCCATTAAAAGTGCTTCGCCTTTATTTTAAAATTACTGTGCAGACAAAAATGTCCTTTCCCTCTAGCTTACTTTTATCGTCATTTTTTCTTGGATTACATCTGTGCAAGAAAAACTCTTTCTTTCCCCTCGCTCTGGCTTTCGGATGCAAGGAATCAATTCAAGGTTTGAGCAAGATCCTGAGCCCTCACTCTGAGAGTCCGGTCGGAAGAAAATATTTCAGCTTCGAAGCTGGAATACGTAGCCACTGAAGTCTTTATACAAAAACTTCTAGAGAAAATGTCATACGCAGCAGGAGGTAAAAAGTCCTTGTTCCCACTTTTTTGTAAAGCTCCTTTCACTACAAGAAAATAGTATAATAGTGACAAAAATTTCCATCACTATTCCGTCACAAACTGGGTTTAGTGACGGATTAGTGACGAAAATCTTATCGTCACCATTTTTGCCGTCACTAAATTTAGTGACGGAAAGAGGTCCATCACAAAATAATAGCGACGGATTTGTGACGGAATATTCCGTCAAAATTTGACGAAACATTTTTCGTCACTAAATTGTGACGGATTTACGACGAAATATTCCATCAAAAATTTATGACGGAACATATTTTCCGTCACTAAATTATGACGGATTAGTGATGGACTATCCATCACAAATATTTACATCACTATTCCATCACAATTTAGTGATGGATTATTGACGAAAATTTAGTCAGTAAAACTTTGGTCACTAATCCGTCACTAATAGTGACGAATTAGTGACGAAAGAATCCATCAGTCATTCGTTATTGTTCCATCACTAATCAATCACTAATATTTTCGTCACTAATCCGTCACTATTATTTCTATTAGAAATCCATCACTAATCCATCATTAACCTAATAAAAATTCATCAAATTTTTATTCTTATAAATTTAAAATTATTTTTAAATTATAATATATTTAATGCATTCTAATGAAATTTATAGATTAAAATTTAAATTTAAGAATAAAAAATGCATTTTAAATAAAATAAATATAATTGTATACATCAACAATACTAATATTTTATACATTAGACATCAAATTATTAAGATGTCTTCGGCTGCCTTGAGGACTCTACACTTGAGAAATATACATCTGAAACAGTCCTTCTCGACATTAGTCAGAATTCTCTTTATGATGAAAGCTGCTGCTGCTGCTTCTTCTTCCTTCCAGCTGTTAGAAATAGAATACTCTTTTAACTTCTTAACGAGAAGACTCGTATATATATACTCCTCTATCTCCGAAGGTACGTTTCTTGTGGTCACCTGGCAACATAAAAAGCAAATTAGAAGAACCAAACAACTGATGAAACTGCTATATCAATGGTATAGGAATCTAATTTCTGATCATTTATGATCAATACCGCAGTAAAAATTCCTGACGATAGATCAATGTCCGGCTATATCCTTCGATCTTCATCTCCTGATCAGCCAGTATTTTAATCATTTGATAAACCTCCACAGCTCTGAAAATGCAGTCAATCACCAGCATGGAATTCATGGGCCTGGCCATCAACTCAGTCCAGCTAGAGCATGGGGTCTTGCTGGGTGCCCGTTTTTTCTCATCGACCTTCTCATCCAGGCAGTATTTTAGTCATTAATTTGATAAACCTCTCTACCCCTCTGAAAGTACAGTCGATCACCAGCATGGAATTCATGGACTCGCCCATCAACTCAATCCAGCTACAATGTGGGGTCTTGCTGATGCCCCCTTTTCTCACCGACCTTCTCATCAGCTTCGAGTCATCCCACCGTTTCTAGGCTACATAGATTTTAGTACCATTCCAACATAATTCCCGGAGTTCGAAGGCAGGCTTCCACATTCCTACAGGCATCCAGCAGAGCCCGTCATCTACTCCATGAACTTCTTCCAAGAGCCCAGAGCGGACTAAATGGTCCACCATGCAAGAATTAATAACAAGCATCCTTCCAAGCCAGCCTAGCTAAACACTGACTGCATGATCTGAACCCCCAACAGCTTTCATCATAAATGGTTGTTAAACATGACCAGCCTCACCCTTCTCGACATTAGTCAGAATTCTCTTTATGGTCCAATTCCTAATGTTTTTGGGGGAATGATTCTCTCTCTGTGCTTAACCTCAGCCTGAATCAACTTGAGGGTGAGATACCAGAAACCATGGGAAATATCTGCAGCTTGGAAGCTTTGGATCTGTCATGGAACAACATCAGTGGGCAGATGACCCAACTGGTGGTAGGGTTGTCTCAATGCTTTCCTAATTAATCATCCAAAATAAATTCAATTAAGCTTGACCACAACTCACTTTCAGGTCCCATTCCTTTGTCCATAGAAAAACTGTCATCTTTGGAATTTCTGTATCAGAGAAATGAAGTAGCGGAATCATCAATATTGAATTTTCAGCTCAAACCAATCAGTAAAGGTGAACTGCTAGACATTCAATATTGAGTAATTTTTATTACTTAAATCCACTATAACAGTCCATCCATGTTATATAAGAGCAGCATTAGCAATTAGGGCTTTTTCAAAATAGAAATCAGTTACAGATATTAACTCTAGGCAAAAAAGCTCCACAAATGACATGAGAGATCCTTAAAAAATAATCAACACAAAAACACATCTAGACTACCTGATCAGAATTAAATTAGAAAGAGAATATAATGATTATTATGAATATAATGATCTCGACATTCAGCAGGACAGGAATATATTTTTTATGCAAATATCTTCACAACTTAGAACTAACAGATAATCATCACCATTAGAATATGTTGTAAATAAATAATCAAACACCCAAAGTGTACAGAGGACATGTAAAATTAACATACCTTTCCATCTCTCAACAAAGCAAGTGAGATCAAATTACCAATGACCTGAACAATAGCAATTGAGTATTAAAGTTGCATATCATCAAGAACAATATAATAATAATTCCAGATAGACACCAAAAAAGTCATAAATGAACTAACAGGATTCCAATGTATATAATACTCTTGAAGAATATGACAAGACTCATGAATAATAGAAGACACTGAACTGATAAAGTTTTTTTTCATAAATACATGAACTTTCTGTTGGACATAATTGCAATCCAGCTGTGGTTCTTGTCACTGAAACTGTATAAGGCTTTCTCTTCTGAAAATTGCAGTGGGAATAGATTAAATTTTATCAGACTAGTTTAAATTATCTGTTGCTTAATAACTTACTCTTCTCTGGTTTATTTTACTCATGGAATCATCCCAGAGTCTGCACTCTGAACCATCCCGAAGTCATCATTAAATATTTCAGATACATTGCTTGTAGCGCGAGGTATATTATCTATATATGAAGCACCTACCCTCCTTCTGATTTGACTTCAAGAAATTTATAATGATTTTTTTTTTTGCCACAAAATGGTCTCTCATACTGTTCTACATTTGTAATTTGCCTTAATGGACCACAAATTTAAAGGAGACTACGGGATTTTGAGTCATAACTTGCATTTGGCAGTGCTCTGATAATCCAAATTCTAGGATTATGAGATCAGCGTGTGCTTGACCTCCACCTTCCAGATAGAAGGTAGCTTCCGGGAATTCACTAATCTCGGAAGGTCAGAGCTAGCTGACTCAGGGGCCCCAACGATCGCAAAGTAATCAACGTTCATTTTGGAATACAATGCTTGCTCGAGAGTCTAAACTGAAAACGAAGCTTCATCAGAAACTTCCCAGGATTCTTCTTCGTATTTTCTAAGGGCATGCGTGTTTTGAAAATTATATCGAAGGACTCAACTCATTCAACAGTGGATCATCAAAAATTTGGTTAATGGTAGGAACAACCCAACAAGAGACCAGCTCTAAACACAATAGCACAGAACTTGTGGATCATCAAAAAAACCCTCAACTGAAACTTTATGTTCCAAATCCAAAGCAGTTGTACGTTCCATAAGAGAGCATTACAATGATGGTAAATAAGGGGCTTAATTGAATTGTTGAGACTAGTACAGTAGACTGCCTAAATTTCTTATGCAAACATCCTACAAGCAGAAAACTTTCAATCCTTTCATCACTTTGCTCAACCAGACCTAAAATCAATGCCAAACAAGGTCTAAAATCAATGCATGAACATGTTAAGCCTTCTATGTCAAATCCATTCAAATTTCAACTAGTTAAAGGGTTTTCTCAAAGCTTTCCTGAATCAAAGTAATGCTAATCAACCTTTCCAAATCTCCAACCATTGCAAAGAAACTGATGGAAAATCCACATGCCATAAATTACAGGTCAAGGTATAGATTTACTAATTAGGAAGACCAATTACGGGTCAAGGTATGACCCATGAAGGCACAGAAACCTATTATGACCAGAAAATTAACATTATGGCAAACCTATAATCTTCTTATATAGTTTTCTATTTGTTTCTAACTCACATCACAATTTCTTATATATGTATTCATGGATAAAAGCCCAGAATTCTGACACAGCTAAACCTGAAAGTGGGTAGAATGAATAAAAGAAAGCTTTATATCGGCAAAATATATATATGAAAGAATTGATTCAGGAAAACAAAAGAGAACAAAATATTTAAATCCTTATGGATGTGAATGAGCATTTGCCAGAGATTTCTACTGAGGTTTGATTCCATCAGAGGGGGGTTGGGACTTACCTTGCGGTGTAGAGTCCTATACCACTGGTGGCACCCATTACAGAGAAAGAAGATAAATATTCCCAAAGTCCTAAGTCACTGAATTTAACACAGCCGGTAGCAAGCAGATCAAATAGTTTGAGCAAATAAGAAAGAAGACAAATGAAAATAAATTAAGCAGTCAAACACCCATTACTCCAACTTCCCTTCTCTTCTCTTCATTAATAGAGACTGAAGAGATCAGTAAATTGATGATGATGATGATATATGCTTGCCCTGTGATCATTGCATTCCACACAACCAAATCCTTCCTCGCCATTCCATCAAAAATCCTCCTTGCAGACTCGAGATCACCACACTTGCCATACATATCAATCAACGCAGACCCAACAAATGAGTTCAGCTCCAATTTATGCCCCTCCACCAGAGTCTCCAAGGTCTCCGCATGCCACCAGGACGCTCACCAGAGTCACCTCATCCGGCTCGAACCCCTCCGCCCTCATCGTGCAGAATAACTCGACCGCCTCCCTTGCGAATCCCATCCTGGCGTACCCCAAAATCATGGAATTCCAAGAAATCACATCCCTCTCACGGATTTCATCGAACACCTTGCGTGCGGAGCCCACCTGGCCGCATCTCGAATACATGGTGATCAAAGAGTGCTGGACATGGTCGTTGGAGCGGAGCCCGAGCTTGAAGATGGACGCGTGGGCGGTCTGGCCGTGATGCAAGGACTGGAGGTTAGCGGAGGCGAGGAGGACGAAGGGGTAGGTGAAGTGGTTGGGCATGGCGCCGGATTTGATCATGCGGAGGTAGTAACGGAGGGCGAGGGAGTGGTTTCTCCAGCAAGTGACGAGGCTGCGGATCATGAGGTTGAAGGAGAAGTCGTTGGGGTGGGGGATTTGGGAGAAGAGGAGGGTGGAGTAGGGGAGGTCTTGGAGGCCGACGACGAGCTTGGAGAGGAGGTGGTTGGGCTTGTAAATGGAGGAGGTGAGCATGTGGGAGTGGATCTGCTTGAAGGAATCCAAGGACCTGCATTGCTTCAAGAGGCTCAGGATGCGGCGGCGGCGGCGGCGGCGGCGATGGTGGTGGTGGTGGTGATGAGGTTCGAGTTCTTGAGCTCTTGGGGAGGGGTGGGTAGGGATTGAAAGAGTGGGAGGGAGGGGAGGAGGTTTGGCCTTCGGCAGTCTGGATTTTAGCATCGTTTGATGCGGGCTTTGATTTTGGGTTGGCGCGTGAGAGGATATGCTGGGTGCTGGTCTTAGATCTAATATGCTGTGCATGATTTAAAAAATGGATCAAATATGCCATATATTATTTGGCCCATGTAGCCATACAAGAGGGGTCAATTGACTGGCCCCACTTAGGCTTTTATTTTATAACCTTGCTCCATGTCCATAGTCATGCAGCATTAGGCAAATGTGGTTCCCATACGTGACCATTTTTTAATTATATAATACATTTTTTAATTATATAATACATAATATATAAAAATAATAAAATTTAAAAATATTTTATTATTTTTTATTTTAATATTAATTCTTTTAAAAAAATATTAGATATGCAATTATTTATAATAAAAATATTATATTATTATAAATTATAATTTTTTTTATTTTACTTTCTTTCTTCTCATTCAAATAAAAAAATATTAAAAGTATAAATTTAGTGATGGAAGGGTAATCCATCACTAATTCGTTACTAATATAGTGACGGATTGCTCTTTCGTCACTAATTTTGTGATGGATTAGTGATGGAAGGGCAATATGTCACTAAATTAGTGATGGATGAAGAAATCCGTCATCCGTCACTAATTAGTGACGGATTGCTCTTCCATCACTAAATTAGTGATGGATAGGGCAATCCGTCACTAAATTAGTGACGGAAGGCCAATCCATCACTAAATTAGTGACGGATGGGGCAATCCATCACTAATTTAGTGACGGATTGCTCTTCCGTCACTAATTAGTGATGAATTAGTGACGAAAGGGCAATCCGTCACTAATTTAGTGATGGATTTCTCATCCATCACTAATTTTGATGGATTAGTGATGGAAAATAATTCGTCACTAATCACTAATTTGTGATGGATTAGAGACGAAAAAGTAATCCATCATTAAGTTAGTGACGGATTGCCTCATCCGTCACAAAATTAGTGACGGATTGCCCAATCCGTCACTAAATTAGTAATGGATTAGTGACGGAAGAAACATCCGTCACTAATCCATCACTAATTTAGTGATGGATTGCTCTTCCGTCACTAATTTGTTATGGATTAGTGATGAAAGGGTAATCCGTCACTAAATTAGTGATGGATTTCCATCCATCACTAATTTTGATGGATTAATGACGGAAAATAATTCGTCACTAATTAGTGACGATTGTTTTCCATCACTAATTTGTGATGGATTAGTGACGAAAAAGCAATCCATCACCAAGTTAGTGACGGATTGCTCTTCCGTCACTAATTTGTTATGGATTAGTGACGGAAGGGCAATCCGTCACTAAATTAGTGATGGATGTGATAGTCCGTCACTAATTTAGTGACAGTTTAGTGACGAAAAAATAATCCGTCATGATTTTAATTTTTTGTCACTATTTTGTTACTAAACCGTCACAATTTAGTGACGAAAATTTCCATCACTAATTTTCATCACTATTTTGATATTTTCTTGTAGTGTTTTATTACACCAACTGTTTTTTATCCTTAGAGGAAGTTAATGCATTAGGAAACTGTTTAATGCATAGGTAACTTCCTTAGACCAAAACAGTTATGACATTTTGGGAGTCATAACTGTTTAGAGTTTAGTGTTTTGTAGCACAAATGTCATACTATATAACTTATGAACTGGGGTATCGTCAGAGTGTTTCGGCGGCCTATATTTCCCATTATTTCCTTTCTATATAGCTATAGTTACAAACCTACGATACCCGTGCTCTGGGGTGTCGTCATAAAAGCTACGACACCCGTGCTTATAACTAACCATGGAGAGAGCATGAGAATGAATATAAAGAAGAGGAGAAGAGGGGGAGGGGCATTCTACGGAGGGCCAAGAGGAGAAGAGGGGGAGCGACACCCCAGTTTAAACCTTAATAGTCCCCGCACGGGTGTCGTCGCCTTAAAGCTAGGGTGTCGTCAGATGAGAGCTGGGGTGTCGGTAACAGCCTAAGTCGGGGATGTCATCGATCCTCGCCTTAATAGTCCCCGCACGGGTGTCATCGCTTAAAGCTAGGGTATCGTCGCGCTAAAGCTGGGATGTCGTAACATCCTAAGTCGGGGATATCGTCGGTCCCCGCCTTAATAGTTCCGGCATGGGTGTCATTTTCTTAAAGCTAGAGTGTCGTTAGATGAGAGCTGGGGAGTCGGTAACAGCCTAAGTCGGGATATTGTCGGTCCCCGCCTTAACAGTTCCGGCATGGGTGTCATTTCCTTAAAGCTAGAGTGTCGTTAGATGAGAGCTGGGGAGTCGGTAACAGCCTAAGTCGGGAATATTGTCGGTCCCCGCCTTAACAGTCCCGGCACGGGTGTCGTCGCCTTAAAGCTAGGGTATCGTTAGATGAGAGCTGGGGTGTCGTAACAGTCTAAGTCGGGGATGTCATCGGTCCCTGTCTTAATAGTCCCCGCATGGGTGTCGTCGCCTTAAAGCTTGGGTGTCGTCAAATTAGAGCTAGGGTGTCGGTAAGAGCCTAAGTCGGGGATGTCATCGGTCCCCGCCTTAACAGTCCCGGCATGGGTGTCGTCGCCTTAAAGCTAAGGTGTCGTTAGTTGAGAGCTGGGATGTCGGTAACAACCTAAGTCGGGGATGTCGTCGGTCCCCGCCTTAGCAGTCTCTGCACGGGTGTCATCGCGCTAAAGCTAGGGTGTCGTCGGATGAGAGCTGGGTGTCGTAACAGCCTAAGTCAGGGATGTCGTAGGTCCCTGTCTTAGCAGTCTCCGCATAGGTGTCTTCGCCTTAAAGCTAGGGTGTCGTCGCGCTAAAGCTATGGTGTCGTAAGAGCCTAAGTCGGGGATGTCGTCGGTCCCCACCTTAATAGTCCTGGCATGGGTATCGTCGTCTTAAAGCTAGGGTATCGTCAGATGAGAGCTGGGGTGTCGTAAGTTGTTTCATGGGGTTTCGTATATGAAATAGTACGACACCCTAGTTACAAACCTAAGACATCCGTTCATGCATAGATGAAAAGCTTTACGACATCGCAGGAGAAAATCAATCGTAATTGTTGCCATCGGGATCCGTCCTCCGACTCGGGCGCGGTTGATCTCCGGGAGAGGGGGCGGACCTGCACAAAAAGTCCTCGCGCGAGAGGCGTTGGGGGTGGCCCTCCACGGAAGACCCTCCGACGCTCAAGTCAGTGGAGAAGAAATCAGCGATCAACCAGATAATGGGGAGGTGGATCTCTCCGGGAGGCCTCTCCGGGGGTGGCCAATCGGGAGCTCTGGAAGGCAAGAGCACCGACGAGCTGCCGGCCTGAGGGCAGGAGAGCGAGGGCGCACGTATCAGTGTGCATCCAAGAGTGCGTGCGTATGCGTAGGCGTACCTGAGGGAATCTGCCAGTGTGGTATTTATAGGTTGTCACCTGTGTCTTGAGCGCCTTCTGGAAGGTTCAGAGGTTGTTGGGATACAAAGGTGGATAGAATCAGGCCGTTGTGGGGCCGTTGGGATCCATATCCTGGTTGTTAGAGGATCGATGGCCAGGAGAGCTTCTTGATGACTGAGATCTGGCTGAGTAGGCCTGGGGGAGTTATGATAGGTCTTAGGCCACGTTTTGACATGATTCCTTGTCTAGGATGTCGTTATGGTGAAACTGGGCTCTCCTGCGTCAGGTTCCGCGGAGGTGAGTATTGGATCATTCGACGTAGCCAGGCCATGGTGACTCAGGGGGAAGCGAGCTGCGAGAGCCCGGGAAGGGGGCCGAGCTATGGAAGCCTGGAATGAGCCGAGCTACGGAAGCCCGGAAGGACCAAGCTATGGAAGCCCAGAAGGAGCCGAGCTATGGAAGCCTGGAAGGAGCCGAGCTACGGAAGCCCGGAAGGACCGAGCTACGGAAGCCCGGAAGGACCGAGCTACGGAAGCCCGGAAGGAGCCGAGCTACGGAAGCCCGGAAGGAGCCGAGCTACGGAAGCCCGGAAGGACCGAGCTACGGAAGCCCGGAAGGAGCCGAGCTACGGAAGCCGGAAGGACCGAGCTACGGAAGCCCGAAAGGAGCCGAGCTACGGAAGCCCGGAAGGACCGAGCTACGGAAGCCCGAAGGAGCCGAGCTATGGAAGCCCGGAAGGGCCGAGCTACGGGAGCCCGGAAGGGCGAAGGGAGGAGGTTGGCCTTAGCCGCCTCGCACGGATATTGATGCAATAACGATTTTACCCCCCAACACATGCCCTCCACTCCCTAGTTCGAAGCGTAGGTTCGGGCATAGGGAGTATAAGTCCGAGCGGCGCGTCCCGGATGGGATGTTTTGGACAGTCCGTGCAATGATGCCCTAATTAATGCGTCAGGGTCATGGTGCCTTCGGGGTAAGGCTCCCTCGAAAGTGACGGTTGGGAATGCGCCACGTCGCGAATCCCGATCGATCGGGCATTTGTCGAGGCGGTTCCGAACGCCTCGGGCGGGACGCCCCATCTTCTCAAGGCGGCTTCCTTAGTGGGGAAGCAAGGCGATAGAAGTATCACATATATATGTATATGTGCATGTTCGCAGCATCCTCTCGTCTTGTTTTTGAAAGTTTGGCCTTTCATCCTTCTTGGCACTCGTCGTTTCGTCTGGTGTTTTTCTCAATCGAGATGGCGATGAGCCCCGACGATGTGGTTTCGGAGATTGTAGCTGAGGATTGGGGAGGATCCACCAATGGTATGGCATGCCCTCAGATGTCGTTCTGCGGGCGCCGGAGTCTGAGGATAGGGTCTCACGAGATCTGGAGTCCGGGGTCTTCATTTACGAAGATAGTTTGAAGGCGGGCTTTCATTTCCCTCTCCATCCTTTGGTGAAGGAGATAATGACCCACTACAACATCTGCCCGGCGATGGTGGCCCCAAACAGTTGGCGGAGCATCATCGGATTCATCTCGATGTGCCACCAGATTCAGATCGTTGCCACTCTTCCCCTTTTTCGCGCTGCTACCATTTGATACCCGGGAGGAAATCAGAGTGGCCTACATTGGACCCCGGAGGTCCTTCAACGTCATGTGGATAAGCCATCTTCCATCAAGGGATGGAAGAGCCGGTTCGTTATCGCAGAGGGGAACAATGGATCCGGCTTCCCTCGGAGATGGGGAAACTTTGCTAGGGATGCAGAGACGCATCCAGTTTTGTCAGCGCAGGAGGAGAGGGATTTGGACGTCCTTCGCAACGGCCGAGTGTTTTCGGCTAACGACCTGCTATCGGAGGGGGCCCTCTTCGCAGCAGGGCTCAGCCCCCTGGACCCGCAAGGTGAATCCCTTCTTTTGTCCCTTTCTCGCTGCGCATTTTCTCGATGAATGTGCTTGGATCTGATCGCGCGTGTTTCATTCTTTCAGCCAAGAGGTCGGCTTTGTCGAGCCTCTCCAAGAGGAAGAGAGGAAAGCACCCAGGGAAGAGCAGTGGCGCGGATAGTGGGAGGCCCGAGAAAAGGGCTCATACCTCCGCAAGAAGCCCGCCGGACACCGGAGCGGTTGCGACAGGAGCGCCGGGGCGAAGGAGGGTTTGGGGGGAGAAGCCACGATCCCTTGTCCTGTGTTAGAGATATCGGATAGCTCAGACGAGGCTCCGTTGGTCGTCCGACCGCGTCCCCTATGAAAGAGGAACCAACAACGGATCTGGCAAAGGGATCGTTTCCGTGGGGCCTTCCGTCCCCGCGGGATCACCACCGGCTCCAGCGGGAGAGGGGAGGGGACAGCTGCAGCCAAGGAGGTTCAGGGGAGCTCCCTCTTGGTCTCTCCACAGGGGAGTCCGGTAGTAGTGAAGCCGGGTCGCTCGCGGTAGTTCAGGAGGCGGGCCCGATAGAGGCTTCAGTGGAGTCTGCAGAGGAGGCGCAAGTGGTAGGACGGGCCGAGACCCCGGGGGGCCCTGCGGCAGAGACACAGATGGTGGTAACCGGGAAAGGTGCGTCGAAGGAGGGGACGCAGCAAGGTGGGAGTCCCGCATTGGGAGCTCCCTCGAAAAAGATTTTGGGGAGGCTGGCGCTTGGGCTAGCCGAATTATCCGAAGAAGTCCAAGCCAGGGCCTTGATAGAGGAGGCTGGGAAGTTGGGGGCCTCTCAGACGGAGGTCGCCCAGGTCGGTCCCTCAGGCGGGGACGGTCAGCCCAGCAGTTCGAGCGCTGGTGTTGAGGAGGCGTTCCGCCATGATGAGGTCGGCCTTGTACCCAGGTGCAGATCCTTCGGCGGACAAGTTTGCAGATTTGGAACTGGTTGATGCCGCGTTCGGTCAGCAAGGAGTGGCCGAAAGTATCCATCTCCTTCCCGATATCGACAATACGACCCTGATGAGGATGACTCGGGCCTATGCCTCGCGGGTAAGTTATTTCTTTTGTGCGGTAGATGTTTCCTGAGTGACCCCATCGTGGGTTTTTATTCATCTTTTGTCTCGCAGAGCGTTTGCTTTCTCGGGCGATGTGCTGGCGTCTGAGTTTGGCGACAGGGGCCAGCATTCAGGCCAGGAGAGACAACGCCGAGCTTCGATCGCGAGTGGGTGTCTGAGAAGTTCGAGAACTTATGGATAGCAATAGAGTTTGAAGGGAATAAGGGCGGCACACCAGGCCGCTCTGGCCGAAGTGTCCAAGCAGAAAGTAAAGTGGAGGAGTTGCAGGAACTCCTGGCGAAGAATGAAACGCGTGTTGGAGCTGGCTAGAATTGAGTCGAAACATTCCGCGGAGGTAGCGGCGATGCGGCGGGAACATAGTGAGAGCATGGGTCGGCTGGGGAGGGAAGCTGCCGATGAGAGAAGCGTTTGTCTAGGATGCTCGATGAAGTGGAGGAGAAATTGAAGCGGCGCGATGGTGAAATTGCTCACTTGAGGGAGGGCGCTAAATGGCACCAAGGGACGATAGCTCGGGTGAGCAACGAGCTATCCCAAGCCCGGGAGGAGGTCGGGCCAAGCAGTTAAGGATCAACGCTCTGCAGGAGAGAGTTGAGCTGGTCGGGGCTGACAGAACAAGAGCCAGGGGTGAGGCTGAGGAGCTGGCCAAGAGGTTGGCCAGACGAGAGGAGGAGGTACGATCTCATTTTTTCCCCCTTTTAGTTTCTCTACTGGTTTCTTGTGATGCCGACTAACTTTGGCTTTCTCAGATGGCGAAGTTGGAGTTGGAGGTTCGGGCTCTTCAAGGCGAGCTTGTGTCCAACCGCAACAAGAGCTCAGAATTCGAGACGCGGGCCGGCGAGTTTGAGGAGCAAAATATCATTCTGCGGGCCCAAGTTGCAGAGGCTGAGAAACAGGCTGCTGAGGCCAACATGCAGCTCGCCATACTCAAGGGGAGGCAGGATGCTATCGGTGTTGACGCCTTCCAACTGGGTTGCAGGAATGCAAAGAGAAGATATCCAGCGAGCATCCAGAATGGGATCTCTCGTTTCTGGATGCTGAAACTCCTGATGAGGGTGAGTCCGAAGGGGAAGAAGAGGACGAATATGTCGACGTCTCCGACACTGACCCTGGTGCTGTCCCGGGTTCCGGCGAAGCCGCTGCTTCTGAGGGGCGGTCGCAAACTGCCGCTGGGGGGGCAAAGATATTGGAGAAGGGTGAGTCTAGTCACGCTTCCGTGGATGTAACCGAGGACTCTTCTAAAGCTGACGCGGTCCCCGGCCCTTAGGAGCCATTCTTGTTTTTGTCTTTTAGAAGTCTGTCTGACATTTCTTAATAAAAGAGTTTCATGTTTCCATCTAAGTGCCTTTCTTGCGTGGCCTCGTTGTCGTCTAGTCTCGCCTCGATCGCGAGCGACTTATGGCTCGCTGATACTCTTAGGTCATCTTCATTCCGGGATTGAAGGAATGCATTGGTTTGGCCCAAAGTAGGGCGACAACCTTGACCAACGAATTGGGAAGTGGTCTGGTCCAGTTGGTGTGGACCGACCAACAGAACAGATCTGTTAAGGCCGACAGGCGAGATAGGTCGACCGGGACCGACGAGCAAAAATAGGTCGGCTGGGGCCGACGAGGAAAATAGATCGGCTGGGGCCGACGAACAAGATAGATCGGCTGGGGCCGACGAGCAAAAATAGGTCAGCTGGGGCCGACGAGGAAAATAGGTCGGCGGGGCCGACGAACAAGATAGATCGGCTGGGGCCGACGAGCAAAAATAGGTCGACTGGGGCCGACGAGCAAAATAGGTCGGCTGGGGCCGACGAGGAAGATAGATCGGCTGGGGCCGACAAGCAAAATAGGTCAGCTGGGGCCGATGAGCAAAATAGGTCGGCTAGGGCCGACGAGAAAAATAGGTCGGCTGGGGCCGACGAGCAAAATAGGTCGGCTGGGGCCGACAAGCAAAAATAGGTCGGCTGGGGCCGACGAGCAAAATAGGCCTTCGCGCTTTCTGCTATTCTGCCAACGCCCTGCTGCTTTGCAGGCGAATCGGTTTTTGTTTTACTAAAATCGGTGGTACGGCGCTGTGGAGAACGTAAAGCTGCACTTAAAGCTTTCCGGAAGGTGCTCTTTTCCCGTAGTGGTTCAGGGAACTTGTTGCTCGGCCCAGCCGAGGTTCGAAGAGTTTTTGCTTGGCCCTGCCAAGGTTCGAAGAATCTGTCACTCGGCCCAGCCAAGGTTCGGAGATATTTGGCTTGGCCCTGCCAAGGTTCGGAGATTCTGACACTCAGCCCAGCCGAGGTTCGGAGATTTTTGCTCAGCCCTGCCAGGGTTCGGAGATTCTGTCACTCGGCCCAGCCGAGGTTTGGAGATTTGGGCTCAAGGGAGCGATTCAGTTGTCATTGTGGGCCATGGTGCTAGGTCTATGCGGCGCTCGGTGATGGGCGCCAGGTCGGTATGATCAGCATATTGTCACGCTTTTTGATTGGTGACGCTACTCTTCCCGGAGGGACAGGTCATTGGCCGGATGCCGGACTTCTTCCCCCTGCGCTTCCCGAAAAAGAGGCCAGCTTTAGGAGGCTTGGGGAAGCGCTGAGGGCATTTATTGCGAGGGCCGGCAGATCGGAAAATGTCTTGCTTGGGGGAATTCCCAAACAGTCTGCTCGCGCTTACCGATCTCGCTCAGGATGAGGCGCCACACTTTGGATTCTGCACGCATTGAAATGACGACACATGGCAAGCTCTTATGAGTCGGCGGCTATGGCGCGACCGATTGAGATACCTGTCCAGCGAGTATAAATATGACCGAGGGGTATCGGTCTCAGCCATCCCTCAGTTTAAGTCCTGAAACAATGGCCTCTCAAGGGCGATCATCTAGTGAGCTGCGCACCTCACTCAACGGCCTGCTTCATTCGGAGAGGAGGCGTACCTCCGTTACTATCGACGGACTGGGCCTGGCGTCGGCCCTCGCGAGTAATCAGCAGCTCGTGAGGGTCGTAGAGGAGTACATGGACGTGATGACCAAGGAGGCAGAGGCACTGCACCGGGTGATAAACCGGCAGAGGGAGGAGGTTGAATCGCTTCGCCAGCAGGTGGCTGATCTCACCGAGCGCCTGGAGGATTTGCTGGCGTCAGGGGGCGACTCCGATCCATGATCCAGGGCCTCTTTTGCTTTCTTTTTATGTTTTTTCTGCCACTTTTGTAATCCCTTTTTCTTGATGAATGAAAAATGGATTTATTTTGAGTAATCCTCTTCTTTAAGAGTTTTGGCCTTAGTCATGTTATCCCCGCAATAGTTAGGGTGTGGCCCCGTTAGTTTAGGCGTGGATATAGACGCTTTGATCGACGGGTTATAGGGGTGTTACCCAAAGATTTTCAGCTGCAGAGGGGAATCCCCTGGCTCTGCTCGGGGGTTTTGGTCGATTACGCGGGGCTTAAGGGGCCCTTCCTTTTGTGTGTCAACGGTTTTTTCGCTCAGCGTGCTTCGTTTTAAACCGGCAGAAATTTCGGGGGCTATTTGGAAGTCCCTCAGCCTTAATCGGGGCCTGCGTATTTCGGCTTTCAGCCGGCGGCTTAACCTGAAGAAATTTTTACTCAGCCTTGCTGAGGTTTGGAGAACATTTTACTTGGCCCTGCCAAGGTTCGGAGAATTTGTTGCTCGGCCCGGCCGAGGTTCGGAGAATATTTTACTTGGCCCTGCCAAGGTTCGGAGAATTTGTTGCTCGGCCCGGCCGAGGTTCGGAGAATGTTTTACTTGGCCCTGCCAAGGTTCGGAGAATTTGTTGCTCGGCCCAGCCGAGGTTCGGAGAATATTTTACTTGGCCCTGCCAAGGTTCGGAGAATTTGTTGCTCGGCCCAGCCGAGGTTCGGAGAATGTTTTACTTGGCCCTGCCAAGGTTCGGAGAATTTGTTGCTCGGCCCAGCCGAGGTTCGGAGAATGTTTTACTTGGCCCTGCCAAGGTTCGGAGAATTTGTTGCTCGGCCCAGCCGAGGTTCGGAGAATATTTTACTTGGCCCTGCCAAGGTTCGGAGAATTTGTTGCTTGGCCCAGCCGAGGTTTGGAGAATGTTTTACTTGGCCCTGCCAAGGTTCGGAGAATTTGTTGCTCGGCCCAGCCGAGGTTCGGAGAATGTTTTACTTGGCCCTGCCAAGGTTCGGAGAATTTGTTGCTCGGCCCAGCCAGGTTCGGAGAATATTTTACTTGGCCCCACCAAGGTTCGGAGAATTTGTTGCTCGGCCCGGCCGAGGTCCGGAGAATATTTTACTTGGCCCTGCCAAGGTTCGGAGAATTTGTTGCTCGGCCCGGTCGAGGTTCGGAGAATATTTTACTTGGCCCTGCCAAGGTTCGGAGAATTTGTTGCTCGGCCCGGCCGAGGTTCGGAGAATATTTTACTTGGCCCTGCCAAGGTTCGGAGAATTTGTTGCTCGGCCCAGCCGAGGTTCGGAGAATATTTTACTTGGCCCTGTCAAGGTTTGAAGAATTTGTTGCTCGGCCCGGCCGAGGTTCGGAGAATATTTTACTTGGCCCTGCCAAGGTTTGGAGAATTTGTTGCTCAGCCCAGCCGAGGTTCGGAGAATATTTTACTTGGCCCTGCCAAGGTTCGGAGAATTTGTTGCTCGGCCCAGCCGAGATTCGGAGAATGTTTTACTTGGCCCTGCCAAGGTTCGGAGAATTTGTTGCTCGGCCCAGCCGAGGTTCGGAGAATGTTTTACTTGGCTCTGCCAAGATTCGGAGAATTTGTTGCTCGGCCCAGCCGAGGTTCGGAGAATATTTACTTGGCCCTGCCAAGGTTCGGAGAATTTGTTGCTCGGCTCGGCCGAGGTCCGGAGAATATTTTACTTGGCCCTGCCAAGGTTCGAAGAATTTGTTGCTCGGCCCAGCCGAGGTTCGGAGAATATTTTACTTGGCCCTGCCAAGGTTCGGAGAATTTGTTGCTCGGCCCGGCCGAGGTTCGGAGAATATTTTACTTGGCCCTGCCAAGGTTCGGAGAATTTGTTGCTCGGCCCAGCCGAGGTTCGGAGAATATTTTACTTGGCCCTGCAAGGTTCGGAGAATTTGTTGCTCGGCCCAGCCGAGGTTCGGAGAATATTTTACTTGGCCCTGCCAAGGTTCGGAGAATTTGTTGCTCGGCCCGGCCGAGGTTCAGAGAATATTTTACTTGGCCCTGCCAAGTTCGAAGAATTTGTTGCTCGGCCCGGCCGAGGTTCGGAGAATATTTTACTTGGCCCTACCAAGGTTCGGAGAATTTGTTGCTCGGCCCGGCCGAGGTTCGGAGAATATTTTACTTGGCCCTGCCAAGGTTCGAAGAATTTGTTGCTCGGCCCAGCCGAGGTTCGGAGAATATTTTACTTGGCCCTGTCAAGGTTCGAAGAATTTGTTGCTCGGCCCGGCCGAGGTTCGGAGAATATTTTACTTGGCCCTGCCAAGGTTCGGAGAAATCCTGTCCAGACAAGGAGCTCGATCGTGCCGAGGATTGGTAAGCAGCATCTGTTTCTTTTTGCAATTTTTGGTGATGTAGTGCATAATGATTTGTACTGAGGAAAATGTGCCAATAGGAAGATATAATGAGGCATATGGAAATCAATTTGGAGAGGATGTACCCTATTGATAATATTTTCGGAGATTGTCTGAATTCCACGTCCAGGGAATGGATTTCCCATCCAGATCTTGTAGCTTGTAGGTTCCCGGTCCGATGATCTCCGCTACTTGGTACGGGCTCTCCCAGTTTGGCGCCAGCTTTCCTTGTTCCAGCGGCTTGGAAATAGAGGCCTTTCGGAGGACAAGGTCGCCGGGCAGGAAGGCCTTTCCTTTGACTCTGGAAGCATGGTAACAGGCCACCCTTTGTTGATAAGCAGCCACTCTGATCCGAGCCTTCTCCCTAATTTCCTCCACCAAGTCGAGGTTGGTACGGAGCTGTTCGTTGCTAGCTTCCTCTGAGTAGCTTTCCACCCGCAATGATGGGAGGCCGACCTCCACAAGGATAACGGCCTCTGTACCGAAAGCCATTCAGAATGGGGTTTCGCCCGTCGAGATTCTTGGGGTTGTGCGGTAGGCCCATAAGACATGGTGCAGCTCCTCCGCCCACCTGCCTTGGGCTCTGGAGAGACGAGCTTTGATTCCCTGAAGGAGGGTCCTGTTGGTTACCTCGGCCGCTCCGTTGTCTTGTGGGTGCCCGACTGAAGTAAGGTGATGACGGATTTCATGTTCCTCACAGAACTGGCAAAATTTAGAGTTGTCAAACTGCTTGCCGTTGTCAGTGATTATGGTATACGGGAGGCCGAATCGGCAGATGATAGACTTCCAAACAAAATCTCTGGCCCGTGCCTCGGTAATTTGTGCAACTGCTTCCGCTTCGACCCATTTGGTGAAGTAGTCGATGGCGACAAATAGAAATTTCTGCTGTCCTGTGGCAAGCGGGAATGGGCCGAGGATGTCCATCCCCCATTTGGCGAAGGGCCAAGCGGAGGATATGGAAATTAGCTCGGCGGAAGGGAGCCTTTGGATGCTCGAATGCCTCTGGCATGGGTCGCAGGCTCGAACTAGGTCGTCTGCGTCTTTCTGCATGGTCGGCCAGTAGTAGCCTTGTCGTAGCACTTTGTGGCATAGGGACCGACCTCCCAAATGGTTGCCGCAAATCCCTTCATGTACCTCGCAGAGCATAATCTGCTTCGGACGGGCGAAGGCATCTGAGCAGCGGCATAGAAAAAGATCGTTTATAAAGCTGGTTGTCGATCAACACGCAATGAATGGCCTGTAGCTTCAACTTTCTAGCCTCTCTTCGGTCGGACGGAAGCGATCCTTCTTTGAGATATTTGAGGATAGGGTCGAACCAGGATGGCTCGGCCTCAACTTGCATTACTCGGTCGGCTTCCGCAATGCTGGGCTTTTCCAAAGTCTCCAGGTGGAATTTTTGCTCGGGGTCCATCGTCTCCATGGTCGCCAATCGGGAGAGCAGGTCGGCGGGCATTCTCAGATCTGGGAATCTGAATGATTTCAAATTCAATAAAATGGGGAAGGAGACTCCGCACCTCCTGGAGATATCGAATCATGTTCGGCTCCCGGGCTTCAAAATCTTCTTGCACATGACCGGCCACTAGTTGAGAGTCGGTGAAGGCACTGAGCTTCTCCACTTTTAAATTGCGGGCAATTCGGAGGCCGGCTAACAGGGCTTCGTACTCGGCTTCGTTGTTGGAGGCCGGGAAGGAGAATCGGACGCCATACTCAAAGGTTATCCCCTCGGGACTGGTAAGAACCAGCCCGCACCGGAGCGATGGGTATTAGATGATCCGTCGACATGGAGGAGCCACCGGGCCCCATCTTTCAGTTCTTCGGAGGAGTCTGGGGTAGAGCCATCCTCTGGGATGGTACACTCGAGGAGGAAGTCGGCAAGCACCTGGGCTTTGATGGCTGGACGAGGCTGGAAATGTATGTCATGCTCACTTAGCTCGACGGCCCACTTGGTCATTCTCCCCAACATCTCGGGACGGTGGATCACCACCTTGATGGGTTGGTCGGTCAGGACCGTCACGGAATGCGCTTGGAAGTACGGCCACAGCTTCCTAACTGAGGTGATTAAGGCCAACACCATCTTTTCAATTCTACTGTACCTTGTCTTCGCATCGCGGAGTAGCCTGCTAACATAGTAGATCAGCTTTTGGACTTTGCCTTCTTCTTTAATCAGCACCGAGCAAACCGCACCCTCCAAAACAGCCAGGTACAAGAATAAGGTCTCCCCTGGGGACGGACTACTGAGGAGCGGGGGCGAGCCAAGGTACTTCTTGAGGTCTTGAAACGACCTTTGGCATTCGGGGGTCCATTGGAAGTTTTTGGCCGATCGGAGAGTTTTGAAGAAGGGGAGGCATCTCTCGGCCGACCGCACCACAAAGCGATTGAGGGCCGCTATCCTTCCGGTTAGGTGCTGGACCTCCTTGATAGATGCCGGGGGCGTCATTTGTTGGAGAGCTTGAATCTTCTGAAGGTTGGCTTCGATACCTCGCTGGGAGACCATGAAGCCGAGAAACTTCTCGGAGTTAACACCGAAGGCACACTTGGTCGGGTTGAGTCTCATCCCGTACTTGCGCAGCGTGGCAAAGCTCTCTGTGAGGTCTTCCACATGCTGCGATGCCTCCTTGCTTTTGACCAGCATGTCATCCATGTACACCTCCATATTTCGGCCGATTTGCTTCTTGAATACTTTATTGACCAGCCTTTGGTAGGTGGCCCCTGCATTTTTAAGACCAAAAGGCATAACGCGGTAACAGTAAGTACCTCGGTCAGTTATGAAGGCGGTCTTTTCTTCATCTTCGGGGGCCATTCGGATCTGATTGTAGCCAGAATAGGCGTCCATGAATGACAGCATCTGGTGGCCTGAGGTGGCATCCATGAGCTGGTCGATCCGAGGGAGGGGGAAGCTGTCCTTCGGGCAGGCTTTGTTGAGGTCAGTGAAGTCGATGCATATTCTCCATTTGCCGTTTGACTTCTTCACCATGACGACATTTGACAGCCAGCTCGGGTAATTTACCTCCCGGATGAAATTAGCCTTGATGAGTTTGTCTACTTCTTCTTCAATGGCCTTTTGTCGTTCCGGGATGAAACTCCTCTTCTTCTGCTTAACCGGTCGGTGCATCTCGTCCACGTTGAGACGGTGGACGAGAACCTCGAGGCTGATCCCGGGTATGTCAGAGGTGGACCAGGCGAAGATATCGCATTACTTCGGAGGAACCCGATCAATCTGTGCCAAGGCTCTCCTTTGAGCAGCGACCCGATCTTTATAGTTCGGTCGGGACGAGCCTCATCCAACGGTATCTCCTCCAATTCCTCCGCCGGTTCTCCTCTTTGTTCGGTGAAGTCCTCGCGAGCGTCTAGCCCATCAACCTCTGGCATTCTAGATTGAAGGCTGGTAACAAAGCATTGCCGAGCCATGGCCTGACTTCCCCGAACAACTCCAACTCCCTGCTCGGTGGGAAACTTCATGGATAGATGTGGGATGGAGACAACTGCCTTGAGGGACATTAGTCCGGGCCTGCCGAATATTGCGTTGTAGGGGGATCTGAGGTCGGCTACTAAAAAATCCGTCTGAAAAATGGCTACAAGGGGCCAGGTTCCCGCGGACTGTCAGGGTGACGACTCCTTCTGGGATGATGACGTCGCCAGTGAATCCCATTAGGGTGGAATCCACGGTTCGCAGGTTTTCCATGAGTAATTTCATCCTGGCAAACACATCGAGGTACAAAACATTTACCGAACTTCCACTATCAACTAGGATTCGGCTTACATCATAGTTATTCAAGTTAAGGGATACAACTAGTGCGTCATCATGGGGGAGCTGTATCCCTAGGAGATCATCATCGAAGAAGGAGAGTTCGCCCGTCTGTGCCTTCTTTGGCACTGATTCATCACTGTCGCCTCTGGGCTCGATCCGCCGGCCTCTTCAATCATGTTAATACGGCCGATCACGGCGGATTCGGTGGGGGAGGAGGTTATTGAAGCTCGGGCTGGCGGTCACCTCCTTGTTGTTGCGGCTCGGCGCCCTCCTGAACTGGTTTAGTCGCCCCCGCTGGATCAGTCTCTCGATTTCATTTTTCAGCTGCCAGCATTCTTCAGTGTCATGACCGTGCTCCCTATGGTAGCGGCAATACTTGGTAGGATCTCTTCGGGTCGGTTCCCTCGGAGAGGTATTGGACCGGGGGAGCTGGCGCTCTATCTCCATGAGGATTTGCGCCCGGGGCACGGTCAACGGAGTGTAGTGGTCGAATCGCCTGGGAGGGCTTTGGGAGCGATTCCTTGGCGGCAGCAGAGGGACTCTTGGCGGCGAGGCGGACTTGGTCGCCGGGCGGGACGGTGCCTGTCGGGACTTTGGGCTCCCTCTTCTTTGCCTGCTCAGCGCGGGCAACTCTCCGCGATTCCTCGACCCTGGCATACTTGTCCGCCAGGGCCATCATATCAGAGAGGCAGGGGGGTAGCTGACTTCCATAGCCAGATAGAAGTCGCTCTCCTTCGAGACTCCCCCCGCTAGGGCGGACATGGCCACCTCATGATTAAGGTGGTCCACCTCCAACATGGCCTTATTGAAACGGCCAAGGTAATTCCTCAAGGACTCCCCCTCTCTCTGCTTAACTTCGGAGAGGGAGTCGGATCTTCGTCGGTGGCAGTGACTGCTGACGAACTGGCCAATAAAAAGGTGGCTCAGCTCGTCGAATGAATCAATAGAACCTGGCTTCAAAGCATTGAACCAGGTTCGGGCGGATCCTCTGAGGGTGGGGGAAGGCGCGGCAGAGGACCGCATCAGATGCTCCGTGGAACATCATTATTGACCGGAAGCTTCTGAGATGGTCATCCGGGTCTGAAGAACCGTGGTAAGGTTCGACGGCTGGTAACTTGACATGGGAGGGAATCACTTCCTCCATAATCCCCTTAGAGAAAGGGATGCCCTGCTCCGCCTTGGGCTGGGGCGGATGGGCCTGCTTGGCGGCGTCCAGCTCCTGACGCATTTCCTGGATCTGACGACGGATCTCCTCTTCGCCAGCTAGAGGAGGAGCTGGGCGAGGAGATCGCAGAGACGACATCGAATCATGGTGGGAGATCACCGGAGAGAGGATCGGGCTCGTCGAGATCTGGGAGGATCTCTATCGTGGCCGCCTCGCGGGGCTGGCTTGTCCCCTCTAGGTCGATGGGGGGTCCGTAGATTTGCGCGGGCTGGAGGAGGAAGTCGCCGGTGAAGAAGGAACCGCCGCTTCCTTGTGAAAGTGTGGAGCAGAGGAGTCATAAGGCGCTCCTGGACCAGGTGGGTCAGAGCCTGACTTGTTGGACCAGCGAGGCAAACTGGTCCTGGTCACCGGGATGGCAGGTGGTGATGGGGTTTCGACTGGTGGCGGTTGCGGCGCTACACCGCTCATCGGATCAGGCCTCTGGGAAGTGACCTGATCTTGAGCTTCAGAGGTTGCTCTTTCCGATTGGCCATTAGAGAGGTTCTACTCCAGGTTAGGATCCTTGTCTCCTTTCTTCAAGTTTTAATGGGACTTGAGGGCCCTTCCTCTAGCGCCAATCTGTTGCCGCCGGGATCCGTCCTCCGACTCGGGCGGTCGATCTCCAGGGAGAGGGGGCGGACCTGCACAAAAGTCCTCGCACGAGAGGCGTTGGGGGTGGCCCTCCGCGGAAGACCCTCCGACGCTCAAGTCAGTGGAGAAGAAATCGGCGATCAACCAAATAATGGGGAGGTGGATCTCTCTGGGAGGCCTCTCCGGGGGCGGCCAATCGGGAGCTCTGGAAGGCAAGAGCACCGACGAGCTGCCGGCCTGAGGGCAGGAGAGCGAGGGTGCACGTATCAGTGTGCGTCCAAGAGTGCATGCGTATGCATAGGCGTACCTAAAGGAATCTGCCAGTGTGGTATTTATAGGCTGTCACCTGTGTCTTGAGCGCCTTCTGAAAGGTTCAGAGGTTGTTGGGATACGGAGGTGGATAGAATCAGGCCGTTGTGGGGCCGTTGGGATCCATATCCTGGTTGTTAGGGGATCGACGGTCAGGAGAGCTTCTTGATGACTGAGATCTGGCTGAGTAGGCCTGAGGGAGTTATGATAGGTCTTAGGCCACATTTCGACATGATTCCTTGTCTAGGATGTCGTTATGGTGAAACTGGGCTCTCCCACGTCAGGTTCCGTGGAGGTGAGTATTGGATCATTCGACGTAGCCAGGCCATGGTGACTCGGGGGGAAGCGAGCTGCGAGAGCCCGGGAAGGGGGCCGAGCTATGGAAGCCTGGAAGGAGCCGAGCTACGGAAGCCCGGAAGGACCGAGCTATGGAAGCCCGGAAGGAGCCGAGCTATGGAAGCCCGGAAGGAGCCGAGCTACGGAAGCCAGAAGGACCGAGCTACGGAAGCCCGGAAGGAGCCGAGCTATGGAAGCCTGGAAGGAGCCGAGCTACGGAAGCCCGGAAGGACCGAGCTACGGAAGCCCGAAGGACCGAGCTACGGAAGCCCGGAAGGACCGAGCTACGGAAGCCCGGAAGGAGCCGAGCTACGGAAGCCCGGAAGGACCGAGCTACGGAAGCTCGGAAGGAGCCGAGCTACGGAAGCCCGGAAGGAGCCGAGCTACGGAAACCCGGAAGGAGCCGAGCTACGGAAGCCCGGAAGGAGCCGAGCTACGGAAGCCCGGAAGGACCGAGCTATGGAAGCCCGGAAGGAGCCGAGCTATGGAAGCCCGGAAGGACCGAGCTACGGGAGCCCGGAAGGGCGAAGGGAGGAGGTTGGCCTTAGCCGCCTCGCACAAATATTGATGCAATGACGATTTTACCCCCCAACAGTAATTGTAATAAAGCTACGATACCCTAGATTTATTATTAAAGCATAGTAGCATCGAAACAGAAAGTTCATCTATAATATTATTAGTCATTGCAAAATTTCATTACAATTTCAAACGGAAACACTTTTTTGCATTTCCATACAGACCTTTATGGTTTCCTCCCTTTCTCTTCTTCTCACTTGTATGCTCAAAAAGGGATTTCGGAGATCCACTAGAGTCGGTCTTCAACGATCCCTTGGCAGTTTGCTTTTCCACATCTTCGTCGGAGCCATCGAGCCGAAGTTTCATGCTAAAGGCGATAGCCAACTCGTCTACCTCCGATGTCATCATGGGTGAAGCTTTCTTAAACCTTCTTAAACTACCTCCGATATCGTCTACCCTTCCTGTGGTTGCAGGTAATACTCATCCTTTCCCCTTTTATAGCCGTTGAGTTGGGGGATGGGGATAGAAACCATTACTGAAGAGATTATCGGGAAACCAAATATCGTCGAACTCAGTGTTCCAATCCCCGATTCAGAACAAGTATTGGCCATGCTAGCGTCTTCGTTATAGTAAATCGAAGTGTCTCTCCTCACATGACGGAATGGGCACTTTTCAATTATTTAATCGACCACTTGGTGCCCGTGGTTTAAATGCACGCTGAACGGATAAGCTTTATGATGTCCCTAGAGGAAACAGGTCGGAAGTATTACGACACCCAAGTTATGTTCACCCAAAAAAAGGTCTACGATGCCACAGTTGAAATCTTACGACACCCAAGCAACAACGCTACGGCACCCGTGCTTATAACTGACCATGGAGAGAAGCCCTGCGACACTCCAGGAGGAATTCTACCGAAAATCCTTCGCGACACCCCAGTTTAAACCTACAACACCCTAGCACCAATGCTACGACACCCGTGCTGGGGTTTTGTAATAGCCTAATTCGGGGATATCGTCGGTCCCTGCTTTAACAGTCCCCGCACGGGTGTCATCGCCTTAAAGCTAGGGTATCGTCAGATGAGAGCTGGTGTATCGGTAACAGCCTAAGTCGGGGATGTCGTCAGTCCCCACCTTAACAGTCCCCACACAGGTGTCGTCATGCTAAAGCTAGGGTGTCATCGGATGAGAGCTGGGGTATCGTAACAGCCTAAGTCAGGGATGTCATAGGTCCCCGCCTTAACAGTCCCCGCACGGGTGTGGTCGCCTTAAAGCTAGGGTATCGTCAGATGAGAGCTGGGGTGTCGTAAGTTGTTTCATGGGGTTTCGTTTGTGACACCCCAGTTGAAACGTTACGACACCCTTTGTATAAACTTATGACACCACTACGATATATTTGAACTAGGCGAGAATTTTGACGTCATCGTAGTTGTAATTCGACGACACCCTACTAACTCAGTTATGCCATCTTTTCGAAAAAAGTTGCATAACATAGCCGGTTCCAACGGGTTTGCGTATCAGTGATATGATCGTGGCGCTCATGGTGTCCTTTCATATTTCTTTGAGGTTGGCATAAAAAAATTTCTGAACCCTAGAGGTCCTTCGTTTGTTGCTCGAGAAGCCATTGGTGTCCTAAATATCTTCCATAGTTCTTTCTTCCATCTACTTCATTCATGGAGATGAGTGCTTTTGTTTGTGGACGAAGACCGTGAACAAAGAAGAACTAGAAGAAGAAAATGGCGGAACAAAGCAAGGACATCGTTCTTCATTCGAATGAGGATGCGTCTCCTTCAGGTATGTTTATTCCTTTGTTAAGATATTATGACATCCTCTCTTAAAATGTTATGACACCCTAGTTCATACCTAATGGCACCCAGCTAACAAGTATGTTTTACCCCCTGTTTCAGATGATATGAAAATTATTCCAGTCCCCCGAGTGAAGGCTTCCCAGTTGTTTAAGAATAGTTGCAGACCAACTGTATACGTTCAGAAGGTTTGGAAGATGGGGTTTACTAGACAGCATACAAAACTTATTCGAAGGACCCCATTTGGTGCCTTCGTTGACATGCAGACGTTTACAGTTGACGGACGACTGCTAGCAGACATCATAAAATGTCACAATGGAGGTGACGAGTTCATTTTCTATGGCAAGCCGGTTCTATTCAGTGCCGACGAAGTCGCATTTTCGACACGTCCAGCCAGTTGTTCAACGGAAGGTTGTTTAGATGATTTGGCCAGGGTTTAGATCTTCATCAAGAAGGTTTGAAGAAGTTAATATTTTAACTCTGATCATCTAAGGTATAGGAGAATGTCGAGGACACCGTCATACTTTGGATCGCCTACATGTTTGCCATGTTTTTGGCTCTAAAGTCTAATTAAAGATGTCCACGGTATCTCATCCAGCACTTGGATGACTTAAGTCAACTGGATAGGATTGACTGTGCTTCGGCATTCAAGGAGTTGATTGTTCTGGCTCTCCCAGAAGTAGCTGCTTGCTTGCGTTCCGAGGAGCCGGTTCACTCAAAGAGAGCAAAAAAGGTTAGGAGGCAGCCTACCCTGTTCGGATGCTTGGCAGCGCTGGTGGTAAGGATTATTGAGATATAGAAATAGTGTCCTTAGTATAATTTCTTTGTTAATATTACATTATTTTATATCCAAAAATTATCATGTTCAGGCATGGTTCCTTGAGCATACATCAATGCGAGCACCAGCATATCCCGATAAACTGCCCCGGCTGTTGAAGTGGTATGACAACCAAATGAAGATCCAGTCGGTTCGGGTTGCCAACGTGCAGCCTTACGACTTGGTAAGCTAATACATTGCTTCATTACTCTGACCATATTTTTTTACTTAATGTGTTAATATTTTCACTTAATATTAATTTATTTATCGTCTTGCTTTGCAGTTGGAATGAGCTACTGTACCACTATCAGAGGAGCACTGGCTTCTCACTCAACAGACAGTAGCATCGCCTGAACCAACAGAGCGCTGCGAAAGCTATGCCAAGTTGAGGATTGAATTGGCCTGCGTTAAGGATCAACTCGACGATGTCAAGCACAGGCTGTCCATTGCTAAGAGCCTCCTCAGTTCACTGCTCAGAAAGAAAAGCAATGCAATAAATGAGGAGGACAAGGGAGACGGAAAGACAGAGGAGGGGCATTCCCTGGAGTGTCTTCTCGAGCCTATTAAAGGAAATACTGAGGAGAATAAGATGGAGGAGGACCATTCCTCCGAGTATCCAACTGAGATGGGGAATGCAAAAATAGAAGAGAAGAGATTGGAGGGGGATTCCTTGGATGATAAAACAAAGCATGGGATTGAAAATAAAGAGGAGGAGAAGAGGGGGAAGGGGCATTCTACGGAGGGCCAAGAGGAGTCCAAATCTGATAATAAACTTAGCATCCCTGCTCCAAAGGGTGATGATGTTGACATAGAAATCGTTGGAATACCTTCGCTTGTTAAGAGGGTTAAAAAAGAGCCGAGGAAGCGAAAGGCATCCAAGGTCAGAGGAGATTCTTATGAAACAACCCGTCCTAAAAAGTCGTCGAAGACAGTGGGTACATCAAAGCCCAACACAACGGTCGAAGATGACCAAATTATTATAAATTTTTTTTTGAGCGAACGACTAACCGACGAGATCGTGTACACTAATAAGTTAGGTGGTGTTGTAACAAGGAAAAGTTTTCGGGATCTCATTAACAATGATATGATAATAGATGATGTAAGTATCTCAAGAAACCTTTTCTAGTTGTTGATTTTATAATTATATTAATCGGTTTACATTCCATTGGCAGATAATTGATACCGGCCAGGAGTTTTTATGTGCAACTGGACAGAGCATCTGGACCGATACCATACGTGCATTTTTGCATCAGTTTTCGTAGCCACTTTGTGTCTGACTTCTCTATTAACTGCTCATGAACTCGCTGCAACATCAGGGGCTTCGATATTTGACAATGTATCTGATAAAGATAAGGCACAATTCCGGTTTCTATTCACCATAATAAACTCTGATAACTCACACTGGCATATGGTTGCTGTCAACATGGAAAGAAAGGTGTTCATGCACCTGAATTTATTAAAACGCAACGCTAGGTACAAGGCCAATGCGAAAAAAGGGCATACAATTCTTGGCCACATATTCCATATCTACTGCGATAAGGAGGAGGTGATGACTTGGCCATGGAAGAGATTTCGGATTGCCCAAGTTAACCGATCAGATCGCTGGATTGCGGCCTATACTGTCTGAGATACATGGAATATCTTTTTCGATGGGACAATCCTGATATGAAGATGGATTTCACGGAGGAGGAAGAGAATATCGGCGATAATTAGCTGCGATGATATTGAAAGAGGGCCTGAACCAAAAGATCAACGACCTTGTCGCAAACTGTTCTTGATTTTTTTATTCTTCTTTGATTAAAAATTTAATGCAATTTATTCATATTAACACTGTTTCAGATTTAATGCAAATGCAAATATTTTATATTGAGAATAGGGGTGTCCTCGATTTATTCATATTTATACCTTTTCCACTTCATAATTTCTTAAGTTTCATATATGATGTTGTAAATTGAAAACTAGAATGTCGTAAATTGAGAACAGGGGGTGTCGAGCTAAAGCTAGGGTGTCGTTAGCCCAGAGCTGGGGGTTCGTCGCGCTAAAAGCATTGGTGTCCTTTCGTGAGAAATGGAATGTCGTAGGATTTGGCCTTTCGGGTGTCGTCGAGCTAAAGCCAGGGTATCGTTAGCCAGAGCTGGGGGTCGTTACGCTAAAAGCATTGATGTCCTTTCGTAAGAAATAGGATGTCGTAGGATTTTGCCTTTCGAGTGTCATCGCGCTAAAGCTATGGTGTCGTTAGCCCAGAGCTGAGGGATCGTCGCGCTAAAAGATTTGGTGTCCTTTCGTGAGAACAGGGATGTCATAGGATTTTGCCTTTCGGGTGTCGTCGAGCTAAAGCTAGGGTGTCGTTAGCCTAGAGCTGGGGGGTCATCGCGCTAAAAGCATTGGTGTTCCTTTCGTGAGAAATGGGATGTCGTAGGATTTGGCCTTTCGGATGTCGTCGAGCTAAAGCTAGGGTGTCGTTAGCCTAGAGCTGGGGGTCGCCGCGCTAAAAGCATTGGTGTCCTTTCATGAGAAATGGGATGTCGTAGGATTTTAACTTTTGGGTGTCATCACGCTAAAGCTAGTGTGTCGTTAGCCCAGAGCTAGGGGATCATCGCGCTAAAAGCTTTGGTGTCCTTTTGTGAGAACAGGGGTGTCATAGGATTTTTCCTTTCGGGTGTCGTCGAGCTAAAGCTAGGGTGCCGTTAGCCCAGAGCTGGGGGGTCATCGTGTTAAAAACATTGGTGTCCCTTTCGTGAGAAATGGGATGTCGTAGGATTTGGCCTTTCGGGTATTGTCGAGCTAAAGCTAAGGTATCGTTAGCCCAGAGCTGGGGGGTCGTCGCGCTAAAAGCATTGGTGTCCTTTCGTGAGAAATGGGATGTCGTAGGATTTTGCCTTTCGGGTGTCGTCGCGCTAAAGCTAGGGTGTCGTTAGCCCAGAGCTAGGGGGTCGTCGCGCTAAAAGCTTTGGTGTCGCTAGTCCAGAGCGAGGGTATCGTTAGGCGAGAGTTGGGGTGTCATAACAGTGCAAGCATATTTATAAAATATCAAATCTTCTTGGCATACGAGATGAGCACTTTATTTGGCTGAAAAAGACACCCTAGTTACAAAGCACTTCATTTGCGACCAAGACAGCCTCGTTACAAAGTTACGACACCCATGTTTTATATATGCTCCTGTGTTAGCTGACTCAATACGTAAGCATCAAACTCGTCCATCAAAGTTTCGGAAGATGGTACAATTCTTTCCATGTCCTCTCCGATGTTAATTGACTGCATACAACTCTACCTGCTGCTTGAAGCAGCTCTTATTTCATTTTGCATTGGTGAAGCGTCAACGGTTGCCTTGACCAGATTTTTCTTGATCTTTTTGACTTCTTCTCGACTCTACTCTTTAATATGTTCTCTCTTGGGCGACCTTTCGTCCTAATTTGCTGAGGATCTTTAATTACAAGCTATGTTCTTGGCTTAGCTGCGTAGTTAGCATTCACGACAATTTTGAATATAGGTATTAGACCATCCATCACTAAATTAAATGCATCTTCAGACATGGAGGCTATCTCAACGAGCTTCATCATCCGATAACTCGGCAAACTATATCTACAATCAATAACATAATGTTATCGAAAACATATATTATCACATTTCAAATAAAAAATTGTCACTGCGTACCGTGATTTTTGTGTGCTTTTATCACAACCTTCAGTATTGCAGTCAAAATCGTCGAATTGGTATTTCATGTCCTTGCACTATCTCTTCAATAAGTATTTATTTGGTAAACGAAATACGTCGCTTTGATGAAGAACCAATAAGGCATGCCTACACAGGTAACCCTTAAACTGAAAGGATCGACACTGGCATTGGACATCCTCAATATTTCTATCGTATGACACGATATAATCTTTCATCATCTCCTTGCCATTCCATCGACTTCAATCCTTTCATACGACTTTACAGAATATACAAAACAGTTATCAGCTTCCTTGATCAATTTAGTATTTGATGCAGCCATTTCAAGGATCTCATTCTGAAATTTTTTGAAAATGCGCCTTGTATACCTTCCTGCAGCTTGTCTCTCAAAAGGTGATGATGTCTTTAGGAAAGCAATCGTTTGCAATGTCCTATTATCTTCCTTATTTTCGGCCCCATACCTTTTCTTCAAGGCATCTTCATACTTACCTATGAACTCCATTAGTGTACTCTTCAAATTTATAAACCCATCGAAGAAGTGATTTATGCTCTCGCTCCTTTGTGAAGATGACATCCCTATACATAATTTTGTCAAAAAAGAATCATTGAACGTGAATATGAACCAAAGACAATGACATACAAACCTGCGAAGAATGTATCCTTTAGGTAAACTAGGACCCATTTATCCCGACATTCGTAAAGGACATTGAACCAATCTATAGCCTTGCATTCTTTATATTTCTTCATAACATGTGCCCACCTTTCCTTGAATGACTGTATGGTCAATGAATCATATATCACCTCATCGAAATCAATCATAAATTTGGGATTTGCTGTGCAAATATAGCCAATCTTTTCAGGTATCTTCTTAATATATGCCAAAGACAAAATCGATGTCGTGTGTTAGAAAAAACTTCTTTAACAGCAGCCTCGATTGCCTTATCTTAGTCAGTTATTATGGCAATAGGTGCTTGACCACCATTTGCATCCAGCCATGACTGAAAAATACATTTATATGTCTTAGTACTCTCATCAGATAACAATGCGCAACCAAGCAAGGTGGACTGTCCATGATGGTTGACCCCGACGAATGGACAAAAAGGCATTTGATATCTATTTGTCAAGTAGGTTGAGTCAAAGCTTAGAACATCACCGAAGTATGTGCATGCCAATCTTGACCTTAAATGAATCCAAAAGACAGACTTGGGATGACCATTATCATTGAGGTCTAAGGTATAGAAGAAATTGGGATTTCTGAGTTGCATTTCGGTGAAATGGATTACCATCGACTGAGCATCTTCTTCTTTTAGCTTAGACTGATGTTCGCAACAAATGAAATTACGAGCATCCTTCTCGATGAAATCCAATTATCTTCTGCCCCCTTTTCTCCTTGCTATGGCAGAGTATATCTGAGTTGTCGGAACATTCACGGTATGTAAATTACTGATTTCTACCTTTTCTGGTGTGTTGATCCTCCTTTGCGACCGTAGATAACCAGTTGATGTTATGGACATCCCATGGTTATGTTCTAGAGAAACCTCAACCAATATCCACTTACCACTTGTAGCATTCAGTCTTGCTTTTATGGATGCCATACAATCAACTTTCCCAGTATCACTATGATTCATGCACTTCTTTGTTTTTCTAGATTTTCCTTGCCTCCAACATGCCAGGTGCTTGAAGCAAAGTTGTTTATTGTTGTTGGCCCTGCTACACACTGTTGTGATTCCAAAACCAACTCTTTTTGTGTATCCATTGTAGAAAGTATATACATCATCTGCTGAATTGAATTCCATTCCAGTTTGAGGAACTACAATATCAACCCCTGCTTTTGGAGTGATGGGTGAAGGTGCACGGCCGGGAGTGTGCTCGATTTCTTTCTGATCTATAATTTCGGCATCGTCTATGGAAATATAGGCACACAGTCATGAACAATGATATCCATAGATTTAGCTGTCAATATCATGACAAAGCATTAGGACACCAAGGTTAAAAAAATACGACACCTCACTTGAAGAAATATGACAACACAATTAGGCTGTTACGACACCCCAGCTCTCATCTGATGACACCCTAGCTTCAAGGCGACGATACCCATGCCGGGACTGTTAAGGCGGGGATCAACAGCATCCCCAACTTAGGCTCTTATGACACCACAGCTTTAGCGCGACGACACCCTAGCTTTAAGGCGACGACACCTGTGTCGGGACTGTTAAGGCGGGGACCGACGACATCCCCAACTTAGGCTCTTACCAACACCCTAACTCTCATCTGACGATACCCTAGCTTTAAGGCAACAACACCCGTACGGGGACTGTTAAGGCGGGGACCGATGACATCCCCGACTTAGGCTGTTATGATACCCCAGCTCTCATCTGACGACACCCTAGCTTTAAGGCGATGACACTTGTGCCGGGACTTTTAAGGCGGGGACCGATGATATCCCCGACTTAGGCTATTACCGACACCCAAGCTCTCATCTGACAACACCCTAGCTTTAAGGCGATGACACTTGTGCCGAAACTGTTAAGGCGGGGACCGACGACATCCCCAACTTAGGCTGTTATGATACCTCAGCTTTAGTGTGACGACACCCTAGCTTTAAGGATGACACTCGTGCAGGGACTGTTAAGGCAGGGGCTGACGACATCCCCGACTTAGGCTATTACCGACACCCCAGCTCTCATCTGACGACACCCTGGCTTTAAGGCGATGACACCCGTGCGGGGACTGTTAAGGTTTAAACTGGGGTGTCGCTCCCCCCTCTTCTCCTCTTGGCCCTCTGTAGAATGCCCCTCCCCCCTCTTCTCCTCTTGGCCCTCCATAGAATGCCCCCCCCCCCTTCTCCTCTCTTTATATCCATTCTCATGCTCTCTCCATGGTCAGTTATAAACACGGGTGTCGTAGGCTTGTACCTACTGTGTCTTAACAGTAAATCTGAGGTGTCGTAGCTTTTATGACAATATCTCGGAGCACGGGTGTCGTAGGTTTGTAACTAGAGCTATATGAAAAGAAAATAATGGGGAATATAGGCCGCCGAAACACTCTGACGACACTCCAGTTCCTAAGTTATATAGTATGACATTTGTGCTACAAAACACTAAACTCTAAACAGTTATGACTCTCGAAATGTCATAACTGTTTTGGTCTAAGGAAGTTACCTACGCATTAAACGGTTTCCTAATGCATTAACTTCCTCTAACAACAAAAAAAAGTTGGTATAATAAAGGAGCTTTACAAAGAAGTGGGAATAAGGACTTTTTACTTTCTGCTGCAGATGATATTTCTTTAGAAGTTTTTGTACAAAGACTTCAGTGGCTACGTATTCCAGCCTTGAAGCTGAAATATTTTCTTCCGATCGGACTCTCAGAGCGAGGGCTCAGGATCTTGCTCAAACCTTGGACTGATTCCTTGCATCCGAAAGCCAGAGCAAGGAGAAGAAAGAGTTTTTCTTGCATAGATGTAATCCAAGAAAAAATGGTGGTAGAAGTAGGTTGGAGGGAAAGGGCATTTTCGTCTGCACAATAATTTTAAAATAAAGGCGAAGCGCTTTTAATGGCCATCACGATCAGAACGTAACATCATAGCAGAGCTATACTGTTCCGCATCATCAGCCACGTAGGATCCACGTGGACCAATCAGGAGAGGCGGTGCAGCCCACGTAGGACTTGCTGCACCGGAGGCAGTGTACAAAGACTTTTCCTAGTTTTCTAACTTGGCGATGCCAGGGTGGGCCTAATGGTTTGTGTCATCGGGCTTTTAATCGGCACGTGCAAGCGCTTTCTATGGCCACTAGGTCCTTGCATCTATCGATGATTGCATTCCTTTTCTAACCAGTCTAAACCCTACAACAATAAAATAAAACCTCAAATCAAGTCCCACAAACACAACGATATATGTAAAGCAAAGCCTTCCCAACCTAAGAACTTTCCACTAAGCAACTTTAGATACAATGAGGTTAGCCGTAGGCCACACACACTCCTCTTTGTTTCTTACAAAGAGCTCACAATGTGCCCACCCCAATCTCACTCAAAAATACGAAATTGACCTTGGCGCCTCGCACCTGCGCACCTCCTGTACATACCGGTCTAGTCTCATCCACGTCCAAGCCCACCTGGCCTAGACGTCTACACGACCTTGATCTTCATTGGTCAAGCTGTCTACCAACCTCACTCAAGGTGGATGATCAAGACTGCACGTTAAGTGTTCGCTCAAAGGTGGAAGGCTAAAGACTTTTTGGATCCCCCCCCCCCCCTCCAATGAAGACCCTCTACTTTTTTTAATAGGTGGAAAGCCGCTGCCCATCCCATATTAAATCCGCATAGAAATCCCCATAAAATCACCGTCTCAAAGGCCTCTCCAAGTGCGCCTCTTCCTTGACCGTTGGATGATGGTTGGACGGTTGAATTGCTCTATGGAACCGCCTAAAAAAGATCTCTCGAAAGAAATACGGTGCTATTGTCAGCTCATCGCCGCATCCCAGCCGTATGGTGCGCGAGCCCGTCTGGGCCATGCGCCCGCCTAGGTCGGGCCGTAATATTTGCACCATCCTCTTCGTCGACCTTGTTGCTTGCTTTCGAAGCTTTCATTGAGTGAATTCGATCGGCGGCGACCTCATCAAGCCATGTCTTGCTTAGGTCTCCTTCCCTGCAGTCTTTAACCATAAGCTTGTCTGAAGCTTGGCTTTGTGCCTTCTTTGTTGGCTCCTTTATGCGTAGTTTTCTTAGTGCTTAAAATGTATTAGTATTTCTACTTTTCCTTTGTTAAGGATACTTAGGCAACTTATATTGTACAAATTGAGGTCAGCCTAGCCAATATCTAAAGATTGAGGAGGCCATCACTCTTCGTTTATTTATTTTGTATGGTTATTTTATCATATGCAACCATGTTAACAGTGGCATATATATCCATAATCTAGGCTAGTGTTTTGATTAGGGTGGATATGTACCTCCACAAAATTGAATCCATGTCAACTTAAAGCTTAACTTTACAAAAAGTAAAAGTAGATTAGGATGCTGTCTAGATTAAGCTGGATTACAGTGCCAAAAACCTAATAGACACTTCATTAGCAGAGAAGGTCCCTTTGTGTCCAGTCAGTAAAGAATATCGATATTATTGAAAGTTTACATATTTTAATATGATGGAAAATGTTAAGAATTACAATCCTGGTATAATTATTGGATTCAAGTTCTCATTTGCATGAGAAAGAAATTATTATATCTTCTGAATACCAATTTCTAAGTTTTAGTCAAACCTTGTGTCACGCCCTAGACCCAAATATCGGGCTAGGGTGACAACCCGCCGCGTGCCGGGCACGTAAGGCATCACAAAATTTTTCATACATAACAATATTATATATAACCAAGTCAAATTCATCACTGAATATTAAAAATTTTGGGTTACAAACCCTTACACACCACAATAATAAAGTTTGGACATCAAGCCCTACACATAAATAATACTGGGGTTACAACAAAATAATGGATCTTGTTTTATTTAATAGAAGATCCATCACCCCAACAGTCCATCTTCAATCTCATGGCTCTGACAAAAACATTGTAAAATTTTTATGAGCTTACACTCAATAAGTAAGCCACGTTATACAGTCAATTCATAGCATAACAATCAATAAGCATATAAATGATTTGCATGCTTAAACATTCCACAAATACTCAAACATGCAATGTAAGTAAACCCACTGTTTATACCCTCAATGGTAGCTGCAAATGTGACCCACGGCCCTGCAATATCCCAATAGTGTACCAACAAGCATCCCCCTACTGAAAGGGTCCAGATACCAGGGTCACGCCATATCATAATTCACCAGAACACATACTCTATATGTGTGATGCCACCTCGAACCAAGCAGAACACATCCTCTAGATGTGTGATGCCACCTCATAGTAACTCAGAACACATCCTCTAGATGTGTGATGCCATCTCGGACCAAGCAGAACACATCCTCTAGACGTGTGAATGGCATAAATAAACAGAATACATCCTCTAGACGTGTGTGTGGCATAAATCATCAGAACACATCCTCTAGATGTGTGTGTGGTATGACATGATAAAGGAGAACCGCGGCGACACATAGCAGCACCTCACATCATGCACTAACATATCAATAACATCTTTATATTGCATAAACAGTGGATTATACTTACTTAACAATTGCATGTAATATATCACATCAATGTCATAATAACTGCATCTCTTATGCATAGCATCCACATATGAAATCATTCTCAATCATAGCAAATAAACAACAATGTATTCATAACATTCATCTACTTACAATTTAGACAATATCCATAACAATTCTTCATGTCACAACATAATTCATAATTTAAATATTTATATAATGAATAAAATAATTTATTAAATACTGATAACTGGCTTACTTACCTCAGTACGCAATCCAACAGGTATATATCAGCTAGTTAGATGTCTGAGCACCTACAAGATCATTTTACACAATTAATTTATTAGAATAAGAATATTAAAATGACCCTTAAAATTCTACCCAGACTAGTTCACGGGCCAACTTTGGGCTCGAATATCTCCCGCTATACACACCCAATTGGAAAAGTAAAAATACCTCAAGAAACTAGAATTAACCCAGATTCTAGTCATATAATTATTTCTCATTTTTCGGCCCGATATAGGGCCCAAAACCCCTCCCCAAAAGGGCTCCAGGAACGACCCAACGGACCCTGAACCGGCCGGCCCAGTCGGCCCATTTCCTCCCAAGCCAATCTCGATCCCCTGCTTCACCGAACAGGGGACGGGTTCCACGCCGACGGCCAGGGCCGTCACCGGCCAAATTAAGGGCGGCCTGGCCGTCGGTGGCCGGGCCAGAGCCGGCCGCCGCCGCGGCCGGCCACCCATCTCCTCTCTCTCTCTCTCTCAATTTCTCTCTCACATCCGTGCGGCACATTACTGTGCCGGCGGCACGGCAGGCCACCTTGGCCGGCTGGACCTTCACCGGACGTACGCCCGGCGCCGGTGGAGGCGACAGGCCGGAGCTCAGGCCCGGCGAGGCGGCGAGCACGCCGCCAGGCCCGAACCAACCAGCGGAAGCCACCATCGCACGAGAGAGGGCCGATTGGCCCTCTCTCTTCTCTCTCTACCACCACCCCGCCGGACACCTCCCCCGGTGCCGGCGGGGTCGCCGGCCGAAGCCAGGCCCGGCGAGGCGGTGAGCACGCCGCCAGGCCTGAACCAAGGATCGACCGACAACTCTCTCACGCTCTCTTTCTCTTCTCTTTGACTCTCACGTTCTCTCTATCTCTCACTCTCTCTCTCTCTCTCTCTCTCTCTCTCTCTCAGAGGCCAAGGGAATTACCTGAAGGAAACGGAAGCCAGGATGATGAAGGGAGTCTCCCTCCATTACATATATAATCCCCTGCGTAACGCTTCGGTTTAAGGGGTCCAGGAAAACGAAGCGCTTCGCTGAGAGCGAAGCGTCGGACAGTTCAGGACCAAGTCCTGAACCTGGTTCACATGAACCGAGTACTACATCTCCCTATAAACCTCATGCGCCGCTTCGTACAGAGACTCCGTAAACCCATTCGATACGCAGAATTATAAATTTAATCGCCACGTGAAACCGCAGGAATCCCAAGCATCACTCGTCCCAGGGATCCTACGCTAAATTTTACGAACCAGGTAAATAAGGTCTCGGGGGTTACACCTTGCTACATGATAGTAGAGATTCTGGAGCAATAGAAATTGAATATAGTGGGTGTTGCATTTCGTCAAAACCTAATATAAATCATTCACAAAGATTTTCAGTCAAGTGTGATAATTGGTGGGTTATGGATCATGCATGCATGGTGGTTATCATTTTATGTCACCGGTTGGTGCATGAGTTGCACTCTTGTATGGTTTGGACATATGATCTAGAAAAAAAGAATAAGAAAAAGTACAAGCCAAGCTAAAACATTATTGTTGGATCGATCCACTGCATATGATAAATGATTGGTTATTTATTGAGATGTATTGGAGTTATCTTGACCAAATTATGAGTTGTAATTATCCAGATCAACAAGAGAAAACTCTTTCTTCTTACCTCTAAGAGGAAAATATTTTAATTCTCTTGCTTTTGGAAGCTCTTTCTGGCCTATCCATAACTTTGAAATAATATGATGCAAAGGTCTAAGGGAAAGGTCTTGACAAATCTTGGCTTTATTTGTTGAGTTGTAAATTCTTAAGTTAATGTAGTAAATATATAATTGCCTCCCATGAGATGATAGCCCATATGTTGCATTTTATTCTTCAAAGAGCTAATTGTTGGCAAAAGTTAGTTTTGTTTGATGATATGTACAATGAACCTCGAACTAATAATATGTTAAGCTAGAACAGACAAAGGTGATCTTATGTGGATCTCTTCCCATCATAAGAGATTTGATCATGAACTTCCTTGTTTGCCTTGAGGAAGATTATAATGAATGCTTCAATTCAAGGCTTGTCGCGTGAAGGATTGCATGGTCCCCAAAAGGATATGAAATAGACTATTGCATTTAATTGATGACAATCATTTTGGAGTCTTTCGTTATGGTTGGATTGATATTCAATGTCAATGCACATTCAACCAAAAGTTCCCAAGACAAGTTATAACTCGACTTCAATTTTCGATGCATCAGTTGGCATGCAAGGTCCCTAGCTCTAACTAGGTGTTAGGTGGTATTTGTTGCTTTTGATTTAAATACAGTCCTTGCTACAATTCTAGAAAGGTTTTGTTTAATCATCTTATCTTAGACATATGACTCAAGCTCTTATTTTATTTGCTTCTCTTCCCATGGTTACTCTCAGTGGTGACACTAAAAATTACTCTTGCTATCATCAATATATTATTTAAAAAACACTCCAGACATGCGCAATTGACCAAGCGAAGGTTATCTAAACTAATCAATAAGGGGATAATACCTAAAAAAAAGCCTCTTCTTTAAAAAATTAACAAATTCACAACCACACATATTTGAGAATATAAATGAACATCTGAATAAGATTCCTTTGAATGAAAGTAAAATAAATTTACAGGTTGTTGTCTCCTTTTGTTCTCTCTCTTGCACGGCTCTGCTTGCATGAGACATTGTAATGAATTTTTTTCAAATGATTGGCTAACAGCAATTGTTCTCAAAGAATAGAGGCCTAATTAATTTAATTATAACCCGAATAGATGGGTGGAGGTGGTGATGCGTAGCTCGTTCCTCTGACCGGTGGAAGAATGAAGTCATCTTGAGGTGGTGGAGATAAAATTGATGATGGTGGGGGTTGTGAGAAGACAAGTGGAGGTGGAGAAGCAACTTGTGGCGGAGATAAATTTGTAGATTGTGGGGGTGAATGTATCATTGGTGGTGAAGGAGGTGCTAATAATGGTGATGGTAAGTAAGTTGAAGGTGAGGGTGAATGTACTTGTGATGGAGGGGATGCTAGTGATGGTGGTGATGAGTCAGTTGGAGGTGAAGGTGAATATATTGGTGGTGAAGGAGATGCTCGTGGCGGTGGCGATGAGTAGGTTGGAGGTGGGGGTGAATGCACCGATGGTGAAGGAGATGCTAGAAGCGGTGGTGATGAGTGTATTGGAGGTGAGGGTGAATGCATTGGTGGTGGAGGAGATGCTAATGGTGGCGATGATGAATGGGTTGGAGGTATGGGTGAATGCATCGGTGGTGGTGGAGGAGATGCTAATGGTGGTGGTGGTGAGTGGGTTGGAGGTGGGGTGAATGCACCGGTGGTGGAGGAGATGCTAATGGTGGCGATGGTGAGTGGGTTGGAGGTGAGTGGGTTGGAGGTGGGGGTGAATGCACCGGTGGTGGAGGAGATGCTAATGGTGGCGGTGTGAGTGGGTTGGAGGTGGGGTGAATGCACCGGTGGTGGAGGAGATGCTAGTGGCGGTGGTGGTGAGTGGGTTGAAGGTGGGGGTGAATCCACTGGTGGTGGAGGAGATGCTAGTGGCGGTGGTGGTGAGTGGGTTGGAGGTGGGGGTGAATGCACCGGTGGTGGAGGAGATGCTAGTGGTGGCGGTGATGAGTGAGTTGGAGGTGGTGAGGAGTGGATAATTGGTGGAGGTGGTGATCTCAAAGGAGGAGGTGGAGAATGGACAACAGGTGGGGGTGATGAAAAGATTGGAGGAGATGGAGAATGGACAATAGGTGGGGGTGATGAAAAGGCTAGAGGAGGTTGGGAATACATTGGTGGTGGTGGTGAGCTAATTGGAGTTGGAGATAAAGGAGATTGAGTTGATGGCGGTGGTGACCGAACACGTGTATTAGGTGACAACGTGGACTGTGGTGGTGGCGGTGATAATAATAAAGGTGATGGTGGAGAAGAATGCATTGGAGCCATAGGACTATCGCTTGGTAATAGAGGTGGATGTGAGTTTATAGGAGATGGTGAGGGTGGCGATTGAATAGATGGATGTGATGGTGTCATTGGCTTTGGAGATGGCGATGGCTTCAATGGCTTTGGAGATGGCGATGGCTTCAATGGCTTTGAAGAATCTTCACATTTATATCGACTACAATCGACTGGATGATTAACTATTGGTGCACACATCTTTTCTGACTTTTGCTTTGGTCTCTTTGGAAGGCAGTTGTTGATGTCATCAAACAGAACATTTAACCTTGCCCCCGGCATGCACTCCTCTGCCTCGCTCTTGAAAAAGTTAAATGAGAATGTAAAGTTAATAAGGTTTGGTAGTTTACAAAGATTCTCTGATATGACTCCAGTGAGGATGTTGTGTGAAAAATCCAACTCTTCAACTTGCATCAACCCAGTAAAGCTCTTAGGCAGCACTCCGGTTAATGAGTTCCAGCTAGCATCGAATACTGTTGCATTGCCCAGCGATCCAATCTCCCATGGTAAGCAACCAACCAACCTATTATTCATCAAGATTATTTCATTAATAGTGGCTCCCATTCTTCCAATACTTGTTGGAATGCACCCTTCAAGCTTGTTGTTGGCAAGGACAATGGCAGAGGCTGTTGAGTTACCAAAATTTTCAGGAATGTGGGAGCTAAAGCGATTGTCATTGAGGAAGATGGCATCAAGTTCCTTATCGAAGAGCTCAGATGGGAGTGGACCCTCAAAATCATTAAATCGAAGATCAAGGTACTTGAGATTAGGTAGACTAATGACAACCATTGGAAAGGGCCCAACAAAGCGATTATTGCTAATATCAAACTCATGAAGGAGAGTGAGGCGAGAGAAGCTCTTGGGGATGATGCCACAGAAACGATTGGAATTAATATGGAAGACAGCAATGTCATTGAGGAGCCCAAGCTCGACAGGAAGATAACCAGCAATGTCAGCACCATTGAGATCAACACCAGCAACAACTGTAACATTTGGATCATCAAGGGCCTCAGAGCAGAAGATGCCATTATAAGTGCACACTTCGGAGCCAATCCAATTGTCAGTGAAGTTGAGGGGGTCAGAGTAGATGGCTTTCTTCCAAGCCTGAAGGGCGATGTAGGCACGACGAAGGCGAGGATTAGCAATACGGATGCCAATTTTGATATCAAACTCAAAGTCATCAGGGAGGTCCCCATTCTCTGGAAGAGCAAGAAGTTGGCGATGAGCAATGAAAGCAGCTTCAACATTGGAGAGGGCCAATGATGGAAGGATAAGATATGAGGAGAAAAAGAGGAGGAAGAGGAGAGGTGGAGAGTGGCCAAAGGTCTCCATGTTTGGCAGGTCGAGGAATGACACCATCCTTGGAGAGCTCAAGGCTGCTTAAAGGAAACAAAGGTGGTTAAGGATGGATAAGTTGTTATAGAAGAAGGAACAAAGGATGTTTATGGATGGTTGGCCTCATTTCGAGGTAAGGTTAGTTTGAGTTGGTTGGTTTGATTTGAAGGGTTGAAATGACTATCTACAAGTAAACAACGCAAGAAACGGATGCATAAAATTTTCACGGAGTGTAATGAATGGGCGAAAATGAATTGGCTTTGAAGGGCATGCATCACTTTCGGATCCTATGAGCTGGCCTCCTCTCTCTTGAAACTTTTTCCTGTTAGGTCTCTTATATACATATTCTTAGCTTATTCTAATGTTAGGACAACATAGACTTTATTTTTAAAAAGTGACAATGCTATTCATTTCAATAATACTTACAAAACTCAATACATATATTGCTCTCTACCATCCAAAACTTATGGAAGGTTAGAGCTTATTATTTATTATAAATAGCTCTAAGTGCAATAAAATAGTGAAACAAATTCCTAATAAAGTATCTAATTTGAATTCATAAAATTCTATTCTCTAATTAATCAAGTGTGCTACTATATTTTGTCCATGTGGATATATTCGTCCTACAATTTTTTTGTGTGATCAGTCTATGTAAAGTAAGCTTTTCATTTACATTACCACCAATATTGGTAAACCAAATTTTGAGAAATCTAAACTTAGGTCAACTAATTAGCAACACTATTCTTAAAAGAGAGGTTTAAGATTTAATCTTAAATGGTGGCAGCCTCCTATATATGCTAGATAACTAGAAAGAAGAAAGAATGACATCTTAAACATTTTTTTAAATAATTCATAATAACATATAGGAGCACATCATCAGCTAATACTCTTTTTATTTATCCTATTGATATTAAAGTTTAGATCATATCCATAAAGGTTTAACATTCAAGCATGATAGGCCCTCATTGATTGATTATAGTACGAGATAAAAACAAAATAGCAGACATAATAGCTTGTCACTTATGGCATGAAGTATGAGAACCTGCACTTTACCATTCATATTATGGATCTCAATTATAGCTAGCATTATTTATATCATTAAAATGATTGTTTGCTGAACTTGCTCTACCTCTTCTTGGATCATGAGGGTAAGATCATAATCAAATTCATGACAGAAACTATTGGCATGTCTAGTTTAGATGAAATAATATTATGTTTATGGCTAGACTTTAGTTTGGATTATTTAGAACTTAGATTAGGGTAAAAGTTGAGATGATAACTGTCTTTGGTTGTAAAAGATATCTAACTCTTCAAATTCAATTCAATGCCATATTTTAATATTAAAATCTTAAAATACATCTTGTTTCCATATATGAAAAGTGAGTTTACATTGAAGGAATTTAATGTTCAACTAAAATTCAAAGAATAATCTTGAAATCAAACTTGGGAGTTGAACTAAATTGAATTTGTCACCTAACAAAAGTAGTCAAAATTATAACTACAAATTTTGGCCAATTATTAAGTGGATTTGTGCACCATCATGCTGAAGTAAGGTACTACAATTATTCGAATGATTCATATCTTATCATCATCGAGTAAAAATAATCATTTTTTTTAATGATATCATGCCAAATACAATATTACGCTAATTCTTCTCCTTTCCTTTTTTTTTTTTTTTTTTTTTTTTGAAAGGGAAAAAGGTTGACCCCTATACCCAATGCTGATAATATTTTAGTAAAATTTATTTTTAGAGCCATTGTACACCATGCAAGATAACTTAGTTAAAAATTATAATATTGATGCAAAATAGTCATGATCCTTATAAAGTATAATTCCAAATCTGGTTTTCTAAAATGCCAATTCATTTTTGTTCACTGAGTCCAAGATCATAATATGTAAGAAATATGCTAAAGCAAGGAGCCAGGAAAATAATATCCTAACACCTCTGCTTTTATTTCTCTCACTCTAAGATACCAATATAATAGAAAATTTAAAACAATATATAAAATCTTTAAAACATATAGAAATGCTTGGCTCCATGATTATTCAACCTTAAACCTTCTTATAATAAATTACACCAAAGGCCCTAAAAGGTGAGTAAATATAGGCAAACACCATCAAATTTGAAAAGAGAGTTATAAAGCTTGGACGAGGCACCTCTCATCTCTATGAGTATCATCTCCAATCCCCTCTTCAAGATATGTTACAAGGAAAGGGAAAAAGAGCCACAATAATATCTCCATTTTTCACCCTCTTGCACCATTATCAATGGAAAAAGAATGTGGAAGAAAGGTAATGTTGAAGAAAGGTACAAGATTGTTATGTTGGATGGACTCTTGCAACCAAAAGAAAGAAGTAAAAGAAGAAAAAAAAAAGAAAAGAAAAGAAATTTGCAAAACAAAGTGTTGAAAACTAACCCAACCAAACTATGCTCAATCGAAAATGCTCAAGTTTCTTCCCTCCAACTTTTTCATACGAAGCGTTTCAGTGTAAAACGAGCCGTTAAGGTGACCATTTTAAAAAGATTGATTCTTTCAAATAATAATAGTTAAAATTTTGATAAAAATAATATTATTAGTTTATAATTAATATATTTTTATAGAATTAAAATTTTATTTTTTATAAAAAATTAATATAATAAAAAGAAATTATAAATTATAGATAATTGATGACGCGACGATGACGATGATAATGATGATATTAAGTAAATAAATAAGGCTTACGAAGTTTCTTTGGTTGACAAAATCCTGAAATCCTCCGGATCGGAAAAAATATCCAGAGTCGAAGAGATTCCCGAGATTATGAATCCTAGCCGAGTCCCGAAGCATCCGGCCTTCGGTTGGATTCTTTACATTCTCGGAAGCTGGGCCCCCTCTCTCTATTTCTCTCCCTCTTTTTGATCGAAGTGCTGATCCTGGGAGAGGAAAAGGGAGAGATTTGAGCGCGATCGAATCAATGGAGTTGCCTCAAAGTGACTTCGATCGCATCGCCTTCTTCGAGCACGCCCGCAAGGCCGCGGAGGCGGCCTACGCCCAGAACCCGCAAGATGCTGAGGTAGAGTACTCCTCCGATTGCCTTTCCTACGTTGTCTCCAATCTCTCAGGTCCTTTAATCCTTGTAAACCCTAATGCCCACGGGATGATGAGATCTTGATGCTTAGCTGTCTGCATGGAATGCTGTCGAAAAAAAAGGGTTTTATTTGACAATTCATTGTTCTTTGTTATCGTTTAGAATCTCACGAGGTGGGGAGGGGCGCTTCTTGAGTTGTCACAGTTTCAGAGCGGCGGGGACTCGATAAAGTTTGTAAAAGGTGTCAGTGATCTTGAATACCATTTTCCGATCAATAGCCACAGCCTTATTACGTGAATTGGTTAAAGTTTGTTTTTTCCCTGTATGTTTAGATGCTATTTCGAAATTGGAGGAAGCTTTGGTTATTCGTCCGAAGAAGCACGACACGCTCTGGTCTTGGGTAATGCCCACACTTCTCATGCTTTCTGCTCTCCTGACCATGAGATGGCCAAGGCTCATTTCGAGCAGGCAACTCAGTGTTTCCAGGAAGCTGTGGATGAGGTAATTTTCTTGAAATGGTTTCCAATAGGGTCGTATGTATTGTTTCTGAGGCATGGGCATCTGGTTTCTTGCAGGATCCAGGAAATGAGCTTTATATGAAGTCTCTGGATTTGTCATTGAAGGTATGCTTCACTTTCTCACAGTAAACTGTATGTATGGATATATGCATGCATGTATGTGTAGTATGTATGTGTATATGTCGGTATATGTATATATGTGTATATCCTGGTACTTATAATTCTTGATCAATTTGTGTACTTACTACTTAGTTTGATTTTTCTATCCCATTGAAGTTCCTATTGACTCATGAGCGTGCTGGTCATATTTGTGTTGAGGTTTAGTCCTTGATGAAAAGCAGTGGGATTTTCTTTTGGAGAAATTTTTTGGGCTCCTACCAACGATCAAACTGCAGCCCTCTTTTGCTTTGGATTTATTAATCCCTTTTTATTTATTCCAAAGGATTTTTAATCCTTATCTTTGCTGGAAACTTTCTCCTCCCTCCTCCACTCCACGCTTTGACTTCTTCCGTGAGACGCTTTGACTTCTTCCCATGAGAAGTTTGCCACTTCTTCCACGTGTCTTCTTCTTCCGATCTTCATGTGTCTTCCTGGGAGAAATCCCACGCGAGGCTTCGTCCTTTTTCCGTGAAGACCCTGACACCCAGGAAGCCCATGGCTTCCTCTCTTCTTCACGTCAAGCGGCTGGTCTGCCAAGGAAGAAAACACGCGATCACATCTTGTCGGAAGGAATCCATGAGAGGTGTCCCACCGCTTAACCTAGCCAAATGCAGCCAAGAACATGAAGGAGGAGGGAGAAGAGATGGAGAGGAAAGAAAAAGAAAAATTATCTTGGAAGAAAAGAATCTGTTTTTATATTCCATCTAAATCCTAGAGACTAGAGTTTAAATACATCCACCAAATGGGCCAGGCCTAGACTCAACAAAAACTCCCATGGACTAACCCAATGAGATTAAACTAACCCCAAGCCCATATACACTCGACTTGATTTAATCTCAACCCTTGGACCCACATCCAGCCCAATACAAGTTAGCCCTCCTGAGCCTTGATAGCACCACACCAGATCCAACAATCTTCACCTTGGTGCTTTCAAGGCCTCAGCGCATCCTCTATTCATCAGCTGCATTCCCTACGAAAGATGTCCCGTGAAAGAACCTTGGTCAGTGCATTGTTGGGTTCTCCTTGGTATATACCTTCATTAGCTCTACTCACTTCTTTCATCTCTCTGTAATCGAAGCCTTCCTTTCGAGAGTATCCTTTGGCCACTAGTCCTATCTTGTACTGATATCCTCTTGCTCTGAAGGCCCTTTTTTACGCTGATAAACTTATTTGCAACCAATGGGTTTCTTTCTTTGTGGCAACTGGACCACCTCCACGTGCCAGTCTTATGGAGAGACTGCATCTTCTATCATAGCCTGGACCCACCTATCTTTGTTCTGGCTGTCCTGGCTCTCACAGCCTCTTAATAAGTGCAAGGGTCTCCATTCCTATCACCGGAGCATATGACACCGAATTCTCGAAGTCGTATCAAATTGGTGGCCGCACGTTTCTCTGGACAGAGCAGGATCGAGATCTCATTGAAGGTCACATCTCTGCTGATGATAACCTTCTTCTTCAAGGAATCCCACAGTCGATAGCCCTTGATTCCATCCGGATAGCCTAGGAACACCATTTTCTTTGACCTGGTATTCAACTTACTTCTTTCCCCAGCACCAACATGCACATATGTCGTGCATCCAAACACCTTCAAATATTCAGGCTTGTCTTTCCTTCCAGACCATATCTTCTCTGGAATGCCTCCAACCTGGTGTGCGGTGATCAATTGACCAAGTAGCTAGTTGCACCTACTGCGTCAACCCAGAACATCTTTGGAAGCCCTACTTGCAGCCTCAAGCACCTTACTTTTTTCAAGTGTTCTGTTCATCCTCTCAGCTACCCCTTCTTATTGAGAAGTTTTCATCACCAAGAAGTGCCTTTTGATGCCTCACTCCTCACAAAATCTCGAAACTCCTTGCTGGTGTATTCTCCGCCATTGTCTAACCTCAAACACTTTACACTCCTACCCTGCTCCTTGTTCACCTTAGCCTTCCAGATTCTGAACTTAATAAAAACCTCTGATTTCTCCTTCATGAAGTAGATCCATTGCTTCCTTGAGAAATCATCTATCAAGATAAAAAAGTATCTCACTCCATTCCTTGCAGAAATCGGGCTGGTCCCCAAACATCCATGTGTACTAGCTTCAGGGGTTCTGCACTCCTAACTGTGCTGACCAAGAACTGCACTCTCTCTGCTTCACCATCTGACATGGCTCACAGATCTCCATATCTTCATCACTCAGGTCCGAAAGTAGCCCTCTTTTGCTCAGTTATTTCATCCCCTATCTTCATGTGGCCTAGATGGTAATGCCACATCCTGTACACATCCCGAGGATCCTATTCCACAGCTGTTGTCTCAGATTTTCTGGTCACCACAGAGCCCTCCAACCTGTATAAGTTGTTCTCCAGCCTTTTCCCTCTCATCACCACCATAGCTTCATTGAAGATGTTTAGAACTTCACTCCTGGCATGACTGCTAAAACAGTATCCAGTCTGCTTCAGGTACCCCAATGACACCAGATTTTTCTTGAGTTCTAAGACATGCTTCATGCCGGTAAGAGTGCGCACCATGCCATCAAACATTCTCACCCTCATTGTGCCAATCCCTGCCACCTTGCAAGGGTGATCATCTTCAAGAGTCACACACCCCTCATCAACCTCTGTATAAGTGTTGAACCACGATCGGTTAGGAGTGTAATGATGAGAACAAGCTGAATCCAAGGTCCACATCTCTGTGCTGTGCCTGGGACCATCTGATACCACCAAGAGATCATTTTTACCTCCTAGCCTGCCACTATACTCACAAATTCAGATCCTCCTTTTCTTTCTTTTTTTCACTTTATACAATCCCTCTTGAAATGTCCCACCTTTCCACACTTGTAGCACTTAGCCTTTCTGGACTGTAACCGTCCTCTAGGCCTGCTCCTATCCCTGCCTCTGCTGACCCTTCCCCAACTGATAGACCTTCTGAGAAATAGCATCCTTGGTCATCTTCTTTCTTTGCTCATTTGTTCGAAGTACGAGACAATATCTTCATAGAACAATGTCTCTTCCTGTAGAGCAGTGTCGTGACCAATGAGTCATGTAATATGGGCAGTAACACAATAACAAAAGTGCCTTATCTTCCTCCTTCATCTTGACCCTGACATTCAGCAATTTATTGCTCACTGATCGAACACCTGGATGTGGCCAGCACATCTCCACCTTCTGACATCCGAAGGCTATAGAGGCGCTTCTTCAACATCAACTTATTGTACATGTTCTTCCCCATAGAGGGCTTGCAACTTCGATCAGAGTTCCTTTGGGGTCTTCTCCTTCAGCACTGAATAAAGGGCTGAATCTGCCATACATCCTCTCATCGCTGAATATGCTTTCTTCTCCAACGATATCTACTGCTTATCTATCATCCCATATGGCCTTTCCTCCAAGACCAAATCTAAATCCCTGTTGCACAAGGTCCTCTACCCGGACTTTCCATGGAGAAACTTTTCTTTCCATCAAACTTCTCAAAATCTATTTTTATCCTACTACCCATGGCGAGATCTTAACCAAAAATAGCACAAAAAATTTCAGAAAATTGAGAGACCTTGATGAAGCCTTGCTAAAATTTTCAGCCCTTGAAGATTCCAAACAACTTCTTCCTGAGCTTGGCTCTGATACCAATTGTTAGGGTTTAGTCCTTGATGAAAAGCAGTAGGATTCCTCCTTCAAGAAATTTTCTGGGCTTCTATCAACGATCAAACTGCAGCCCTCTTTTGCTTTGGATTTATTAATCCCTTTTATTTATTCCAAAGGATTTTAATCCTTATCTTTGCTGGAAACTTTCTCCTCCCTCCTCCACTCCACGCTTTGACTTCTTCCATGAGACGCTTTGACTTCTTCCCATGAGAAGTTTGCCACTTCTTCCCCGTGTCTTCTTCTTCCGATCTTCATGTGTCTTCCGGGAGAAATCCCACGCGAGGCTTCGTCCTCTTTCCGTGAAGACCCTGACGCCCAGGAAGCCTACGGCTTCCTCTCTCTTCACGTCAAGCGGCTGGTCCGCCAAGGAAGAAAACATGATCACGTCTTGCCGGAAGGAATCCACGAGAGGTGTCCCACCCTTAGCCTGGCCAAATGCGGCCAAGAACAGGGAGGAGGAGAAGAGATGGAGAGGAGAGAAAGAAAAAAATTATCTTAGGAGAAAAGAATCTGTTTTCATATTCCATCTAAACCTTAGAGACTAGAGTTTAAATACATCCACAAAGTGGGTCAGGTCCAGACTCAACAAAAACTTCATGGACTAACCCAATGAGATTAAACTAATCCCCAAGTCCCTGTACACCCGTGACTTGATTTAATCTCAATCCTTTGATCCACACCCAGCCCAATACAAGTTAGCCCTCCTGGGCCTTGATAGCACCACACCAGGCCTTTGCGGATCACTATTATGTGCCAACTTAAGCAATAAACTCTTGTAACACAATACATGAAAATTTTTTAGACGCTTGAAACTATCACTAGGTTCAGATTTTCCCCGATGTTAGAGGAAATGAATTTACAAATAGGGAAAGCTCAATTGGATAGGTCTTGCCTTTGAGTTGTTTCAACGCAATATGGGGTTGGTTCAGGAGTTGAGGGTTGTATGGGGAGGTCACGCGATGAGGACGAACAATCAAAGTTAGTTCTACTTGTTGTGAAATGTTGAAGCAATCTTGCGAGTGAACATACCACAGGGCATTGTTCTGAGTTGCCTGCAGGGTTACTTTGGTTGATCATCACTAACTGCCTGAGAATGCAACAGTAGGAAATGGGGTTATGGATGCCCATTGGTGTCAAACAATGTCTGCAGTGTCTGACAGAAGAATCTGGTTAAATTTTTGTGGAGCTTGAGAGAATGATGATGCAAGGTATCTTCATGAAATTCTCTCTGACCATCAACTTCAACATAACATCAATTATTTGCATCGATGCACATATAATACGGTTTGAATTCTACTGATTGGGGGATGTTGGTGGCGGATGAGTCCTCCTGATAGCCAAAGCACCCACCACCCTAAATGAGAGACGCACAGGAAATAAAGAGTGAAAAGTTTTTGCTCTCTCATCAAGCATTGGAGGATGATTCTTAATATCATAAAATATGAGAATTACTTCTGTAAGGGTCCAAGAAGGCCAAAATTCGGAGTAGCAATAATCCGATATGTACTGCTTACAGTAAGCTATTATGGAAGCACGCATTGATTCTATTTTTTACAGTGATACAATATAAGTAGTAGATGTTGCTATTGTGATGGCAGGTCAGTGGTGAGTTCTAGCCTGTTGTATTCTACCATTCATGAATCATGCCATAATCATTTTAGTATTTTAAAGTTAATTAATTTCATAGGCTTATTATCAGTTCTTGCTTCATTTTTTTTTGTTTTATAAATATCATTATGAAACCTTCTGTAGTTACCTCTATTATTAACAATGTGAAGTTCTGCTTATTTTCTCAGGCACCTGAACTGCATTTAGAGTTCCAAAGGCAGATGGATAATCAGCAATCTGCAGCTGGAGGATCTTCAACATCAAACATGAAGGTAAAATTGTTATGATGCCAAAAGTAGACTGGATAAATTGCAACAAGTAGGCTTCATTATCTTACTTGTGCTTTGTCCTTTAACCTTTTTTTTTTCACATTCATAACTTTGTGTGGTTGATTAATTTTTAATCTATTATTGCTAACAAGCTGCTTATTCATGTTTTTTTTTTTTTTTGTCTGAATCTGCTTTATATTCATGAAATGAGTCAAATAACTTGCAGTAAAGTTTGTGTCCTTTAGTCTCCCAGATTATAAATACTGACACTAGATCTGATTTCTTGTTTGCATTCATGCCTATTTATGTCCACGTGGCCAACTTCATTGTTAAACTTTGTTTAAACCAAGGCTCCCCATAATGGTGTGTAGCACCCCGTAAAAGGCATATCTTACCATCATACCATACCAGTACAAACTGATACTCAATATGCCATATAGAGTATTCATATGCCAAACTGACCTGTACCGACACTATATTAACATTGGTACCATAACATGTACTAAAATCATTATCGTGAACCTTGGTTTAAACTCTATATATGGCATGGTTTTAGTGCTTTTTTGTCACTTTGAAAATGATTTATTACATTGTAGACATACCATGGAAAGTTTTGTGCTAGAGAATTCTTCATTATGTTTTAGCTAATTTTGTTTGCAGTCTAGATTTGTTGAATGAGACGGGTGTCACTAATTGTAGAACTTTTGTAGGCTAGAACTGTAATGAATATTTCAGTACATAATGATAATCTGGGCTCTTTTTACTGGTAATCATTGTCTTTGGAAGCCTACAATAGAGAAAAAAAGGAATATATCCTAGTTTTTCACCAGTACAAGAGCTTTAAGTAGCTTCTCATTTGCTAGATGCTTTATGGTACATGTTTGGCCTTGTGAATGTAAAACTATAGTTGGATAAATGTTAATCAACCATAATGAAAGTACAAGAGCTTGTGTTTCTGCCCTTAGGCATAAAAATTTTCCCTTTTTTGACCTTTCAGGAGACTGTTAAATGTCTTTTAACCTCAGAGCTATAGTTGGATATCTCATTGACCACCATGAGATACTGTAAGAGACAAATCGGAGAGTTTTTAATCTCTTGTTTTATATAGGTCAGGGTTGCAAAAATTCATGCATGTGAAATTTGATAGAAAGGAGTCCAATATAGATATTTTTTTTCCAGATTAGTTCGAATTCAAGCTTTATTGTGCATTGATATATTCGTGCTTGCAGTACTCATAGGTCCATTCTATGTGAGAGGATCTTCCATAATGTATATTATTACAGTGATGTGCTCTCATCATTCCAAAGATATTGTTTTTTTTAAGGTATTGTAGATTGTGCCTTTCCTGTAAAAGAGGTTCACAATTCATTGCCTAAAAATGGAGTTTTTGATGTTTGGCATGTAATGTCTGCTTTGAGTCTCCAAAATTTTTGTTTAAGGAATTGTACTTAATGTCTTCATGGTCAACTAATTGTATCCTGTGCTTCTATCGGTTCTTTGAACTATGTCTTCCCTCAAATGAAACATTTTTCTAAATTCCTCTTTTCTGCTTCAATTGATGTTGTCATTGCCGTTTTAGCCAAATTTATAACCATTCCCGCTCAGCCAAATCCATTTTTAACCTACATTTGTCAAGACCAAAACATTTCACTCCGTATTGTGAATAATCTTATTAAGATTCCTCAGCTATTGTGATTTCAAAAAGTCTCTCTCGTGAAAAATATATTCGTCTATTGAAGTTGCGTGTGTGTTTTGACTTCTTTCCTCATTTCTTGTGTTAATCACATTTAATCTGTCTAGCATGCTGATGGACCAGAAAGTAGTTGGAAATGCATTAAGCTGTTAGTTCCATATAAGTTGGAGAATATCCAAGTAGACGAAGCCGAATCTAACTTTCCCATAACAATTAAAAATTTAGATCTTAAATTGAAGTTTCTGATTCTTTAATGGAATAGGTTTGGGCACAGAATCTATCATGCATTCTTTGAAATTTGAATTGATTACGTCAAGATTTAACCCAGATTGGCTCAAGGTGGTACAACTCCAGGGTTCCATATATTTTGTTCATTTGCAATGATCAGGCTCAAAATTGAAACCCTGGTTTCTTTGCATATTATGAAGTGAAAACTGATAATAAGATGGCTGTTTCTTAATCAAAATAACCTTTAATAAGTTTGTTTGTCCAAAGGAAAGAAAGTTGTTTTCCACTGTTTTTTTGGCACAAGTAATCTGTGAAATGAACAAGGAAGGCCTCATCTCCCCACAAATATATACACCCCCAATAAATTTTCATGGTTCATTTTTCATTCTGGTCCTTATACCTGAGTCTCTAGGCATATATCATGAGATGCATGCTCCTTGATATGTATCATCTTGGTGGCTGTTGACTACCATTCTGTATCAAGGTGTCTCGGTATGTTATGAAAAATGGTATTATGTATCAAAATAATTGATTTATGTGTCTCAAAATATTGTTTGTAAGTTTGGGTAAAAAAAAGTTTCTTTTTCATTGGGCAAGGATAAACTGCTGTGGTTTGAGTATCATTTTGGAAATTCAAAGAGATCCTTTCGGTTTTTCTCGCATAGTCAAAAGGTTGAGATTTTGTGAGGTGGCACTAATGTTTTAATGATTGTTCTTTTTTTAGTTTTAGCTTCTTTGTGCATAACCTCATGGTTAAGATGATTCCAATATTTTTTTTTTTTTCAATCCAAGTCATAATGAAGCTTGAAAAAATTGTAACTCCTATGTCTAAGGTCCACCAATATTGTCAAAACTGAAACTTCTGGTATGCCCTTTTGGAAATTTGTTATTATTCTTTTTTTTAGCCAATGAACTTTTTCAACTTCCCTCTATACCAGCATGGAAAAAAATCTTTACCAAAATGCAGCATCATGGTACTAAAATAAAGTGATGCTGTTGCTAGACACCTTATATAACGATTATTACTAATTTATGCATTTTTTAAAACAAATATTATTGCTGTAGGAAATTATGTATTTCTAACCATTATTAGGAAGGCTTTGATGCTGTAAAATCATTTATGGCTATAACATACTTAATGGTTCTTTTGCATTGCAAATGTTTAAAGCTGGTTTTCTCTAGAAATTTTTATTCTCAATTGACTCTTTTAACTAATATGAAATTATATTGTAATTCCCGATGATCCTCGTGCCTGATATTGGCTTTGTTAGTACTCCAGGTTGAACTTCATTCCTAATTATTTCATCATATACCATCTGATATGCTAGGTTTTCCATGTTTTATGTGATTATTCTGATATTCTCCCACTACAAGATTCCTTAAATTTAGTGATGCCAAAATAGCGTCATTAACAAGGGATTAGGTGTCGCTAATTAGCATTAGCAACGCAACAGTGACGCCAAAAAATTCATTGCTAAACGGCTGGTCTCTAAGAAATTTAGCGATGCCAAATGTGTGCGTCGCTAATTAGCAACGACATTAGCGACACACTATCGACATCACTAATTTATCTATTATAGAAATTTTTAATTTTATTACAGTATATATAATACATTGAAAACCTCTAAGATAATATAGAACTATAACTAGAAACATCTAGAAACATATTTTGATAAATAGTACTTTGCATTTAAAATAAAAATAAAATATACAAAATAGTGTCATGTAACTCTTGTTCACAATACAACATAGTAGCACGTACATACAATACTCGTACAAAACAAAGGAAAAGAGTACAAGAACAAAAGATGAGATCGAGAAATATCGCTATTGATCAGTTAGAGGATCATCTGAAGCTGGAGGTGGAGTAGAGAACTCTGAAGACTGCGACAATCTCATGACTAACCGGCACATCTTTTGCCTCTCCTGAAATAGTTAATATGCATATCATAAATAAAACTCAGCATAATGAATACATTATAATATAATTCAACATAATATGACATAGTAAATTCAATAAAATACAACGCAAATGGTATATAAATACTGTTTACATATAACTTTATATATCAACTGAAAGATAAATCAAAGTAATCCAAATGTATTTATAATAATGAATGCAGCTAGGTACCATATTAAATTTATAAGTTTTAAGGTAAATTGTATCTATATAAATATAAATTACGTACCTGAAATTTTGTCCAATAGAACTCTCTAACCTCCTCAATCATGCGTTCCCAATAGTAGCCCTTCGGGTCTGCACACGCCTCTTAAATATATCTGTGATACGTCTTGAGACAACATATCTCTTTATAAATCTATTCAAATAGATTAAAAATCAAATGAATCATCTTGAATAATTAAAAAAGCATGCTATGTGTTGCAACCATAAAAAATAAAGTGCGAATGCTTCAATTTCAAGCATATTAATCTTCTCCCTGCAAAATTGGTCCTTGGGATTGTTATAGGTTTGGTGCTAATAATATAAAATTATCAATTTTAAATAGATTATATCTTGAAGCAACTTGATACGAACAGCTGATTGATAAAAGGTTTGAGGAAAGAAAAAAGATTCAATATATATAAGCCAGCTGAGACCACTGATCTAGTATTTTCTCCTCACACCAGTAGAGAAACCTGAGATTAGCCGCCTACTTATCAATCTTATAGAGTTACTCCTAGTGTTCTGCAACTTCAGCTCCAAAGACACCACCACAGTGGGCTCCAAACGCAGTAGCCAAAACAAAACATGCAATAATCCCTAAAAAATGAAAATAGGAATTGTGTACTAACTTAAAAATTACTATCTATAATTTATAATACAGTTAAAAAATTTTACATAAATCATTACTTCCGGTAAACAAGTTTGTTGTCTTCTATTTCACTACTGTCATAGATTTTTTTTCCCCATAACATTATAAGAATCATCATTTCAAAGCCTTCATATCTTAATAGTGTATAGCAAATAAAGTTTGTTGTCTTCTGTTTCACTACTGTCACAGGTTTTTTTTTTTCTCCCACATAGTAGCACATTGTAAAAAACATCGTTTCAAAGCCTTCATATCTTAATAGTGTATAGCAAAAACCATTACAAGAAATATCTTAATTGTGTATAGCAACGCACGTGCATGTCACTGAGCACGTCAATAATTTTATTCGTCGCTAATTTCTCACTACTTAATTGTTATTTTTTTCGGTGGTGCTATGCGCCATTGTTTTATCGCTATTTAGCAATGCATATTTTTGGTGTCGCTAATTAGCATCACTAAAATATAAAATTCTTATAGTGTTCGTACAATAATTGCTTCTATTAGCATAGAATATTTTAAGGTAATGTTGATTGCATGTAGATGCGTTCTAGTTTTTGGTTTGAAGTTTGTGCGAGCACCTCATGAAATGATTATTTATATGTTTATTACAGGCATCCAAGAAAAAGAAAAATGAAGATCTTAAGTATGACATACTTGGATGGGTAATTCTTGGAGTTGGCATTATTGCATGGGTGGGCTTGGCCAAATCTCATGGCCCTACACCTGCCAGCTGAAGAAGCCATCTGTCTTCTGTCATTCTGACTTTGTAGTTATCTGGTGTTTGAAATTTCAACTCCAAGATTCAATATTTAGATCAGAGTTTTGAAGGCTGGCCCATGGAAAATTAGCATGTAGTTTTAGTTGCTTGATAATATGCATGTTGACATTACCTGCTTATAAAGCTAAATATGAGTTATTCCAGAAAAGTCCACATTTCAGTATAGATTCTTCACTATTAAATTTTGATTGGATCAAAAGCATTCTTTACTTTTGCATGCTTGAAATTGTATACTTTGCATGCATCTTTTTTCTCCATTTGTTTCTGTTCAACCTGTGCTGCAAGGATTCCAATAAGATGTTATATGTCATCCTTCTGAATCAGCTTTAATAATTCTGTGTGGTAGAAAGGGAGACTGAAGGATGCATATCTTACAGCTTTTAGGGAGAGAGAGGAGGAATTCCTGGTTTGTTATTTGAGTCCATTTCTTCTCATTCTTCCTTCATCCAGGCAATAATGAAGCATATGGTTAAAATATAAGAGAGATGTGGTTCAAATCGGCTGTTGATTCTTCTTTGTTGCAGGTCTTCTCTGCTGTCCATTTCTTATTATTTTGATCATTGGTAAGATGTTCGGTTGCCAAGTGTCCTTGATTGTCATTGCCATTTACTACAAAAGGTTCGCCATGGGGCTACTCTACCCTCTGCCTCTCTCTCTCTCTCTCTCTCTCTCTCTCTCTCTACGTGATGGTTAGATTAATTGCCAGATTCAAACTCCCCATTTCAGTGGATTCATGATTAGATTCAAAACATTTTGTTAGTTGGATTCAAACTTTCCGTTTCTCCAAAGAAAGGAATTATGCGAAGTATGCGAGGAGTGAAGACAACCAAACTGAGTTGCAATGAGTCCACTCATTGAAAGCTCTTTTGAGCTTGACTCATTTAGGAAATGTTGAGCTCAAACAGTTTCTAAAGCTTTCCCCAAAAAAAATTATTGAATGTATGATTCCTAAAATATTATAGAAATATCCATGCAAGCAGTGATGACAAACAATCCATCCATGCAAACTCTTCTATAAGATGTATGATAGTGATGCTCAAAAGATCAAGTCCATAATAAATGCGTACAAACAAACCGAGTTGCTCATAAGCTACATAAGCTTTGCTAATGTTCTTTTGAGCTCAACTTGGGAAAAATATCGAGCTCAAATAATTTCTAAAGCTCAACTCCTGAACGACCCAAATCTAAGGAAAAATCTTTGTGCACCTCCTTGAATTTGGTTGGCTTTAATTTCCATACCTCCATGATTAGTAGTTTTTTCTAGAAAAAACTGACTGTTGTTTTAATTATGCAAAAAGAGGATTTTGTGTGAGCCATCTTAATATATGTTTCGTCTTGGTTGTGTTTCTGGCATATCTTAGATCCTTATGTTAAACCAAGTTACTAAAATATCACCCTCTTGATTAGCTTTTATGGTCAATGTCTCAAGTTGCGACACGTTTAGATACTTTTAAAGCACTGCATCTACGAAAAGGATTTTGAAAGTGAAGGATAGTTTTTGGATTATGATATCTTGGTCTCTTCTCAGTGTGCTTTAGAAGCTCATGATGTCAACTAAGCTTCAAAATTTAGAAGGACAATATCTAAAGAACTTACCTTAGATTGTTGGGAGTTGATGTAAATTCTTAGCTTGTTATTGCTTTCCACTAATCAGGAGAGAATTAGCTGGGTATGGACAAAATCAGGATGCTTCACTGTTATGGGTTTTTAAATTTTGAAATTTGGCAGTGTTTGTGTAACTGGTGGACCGGAGATATGGAAATCTGCTGCCTTGGAGAAGCAATGTTTGACAGCAGCTGATGTAGCCGATCCAGCGCCGTTAGAATAAAAGGTAACAGCAGCTAATGAAGGTCACCATATCTCGACCCCGAGACCCCCCCGGTCTCGGGGTGAGATCACCATATCTCACCCCCGAGACCCCCTCCGGTCTCGGGATGAGATCACCATATCTCGACCCCAAGACCCCTCCGGTCTCGGGGTGCACCAGCATTATCTCACCCCAAGACCCCCTCCGGTCTCGGGGTGAGATCACCATATCTCGACCCGAGACCCCCCTCCGGTCTCGGGGTGCACCACATCATCTCACCCCCGAGACCCCCTCCGGTCTCGGGGTGAGGTCACCATATCTCGACCCCGAGACCCCCCCACCAGTCTCGGGGTGCACCAGCATCATCTCACCCCCGAGACCTCCGGTCTCGGGTGAGATCACCATATCTCGACCCCAAGACCCCTCCTTCGGTCTCGGGGTGCACCAGCATCATCTCACCCCCGAGACCCCCTCCGGTCTCGGGGTGAGATCACCATATCTCAACCCCGAGACCCCCCTCCGGTCTCGGGGTGCACCAGCATCATCTACCCCCGAGACCCCCTCCGGTCTTGGGGTGAGAACACCATATCTCGACCCTAAGATCCTCCTCCGGTCTCGGGGTGCACTGGCACCATCTCCCCCCGAGACCCCCTTCGGTCTCGGGGTGAGGTCTCCATACTCGACCCCGAGACCCCCTCCGGTCTCGGGGTGCGCGGGCATCATCAGCGATTAGCACACGGACCAGCCTTCGAACCAAATGACAGCTCCGGGCCACCTGGCGCCCACGTGACTCTTCGTGCGCCCGTGGCTGCTTGCGGCCATGCCTCATAATGGTGTATGGTGCACTGCATGTTCCTGTGCACGACTGTGCCCGTTACAGAGTACGATTCACTACCACTTGCAACTGTACGCAGTCATGTCAAGCAACGGTGCGCACCAAATACAATCGCGGCTGCTAGACACGTGTAATGCCATATTGATAGGTAGCACGGGACGTCTCCAGCGCGCACAGTGATGGTACGACAGCAATCTTCCGGAATATAAGATGGGATATTCGGACAGGTATAAAAACACGCGCCTGCACTGTAAGTAGGGATCCAAACTCTGGTTTTCTAGCTTTCTTCCTCCTAGCAAAACCCTAACTGTCTCAGCTCCCTTCGGCTGAGCGGTTCTTGTCTGATCCCAAGTAACTAACTTGAGCGTCGGAGGGTCTCCACCGGAGCATCCGGTCTCCGGAGACTTTTCTTGCAGGGGTTCGAAGAGAAGGATGTCCGTCTTCCCCGACGCTTGAAGAAGGTGACTTGGCGTCATCAGATTGGCGTGCCAGGAAGGGAAGGAAAGAGAAAGACATCGAACCAGCAATCTGCATTTTCTCTCTTCAAGCTCTTGAAGCCATGGTGACAACCCGGACGAAGGGAGTTTCTGCCGGCTGCGCTGGGGGGCAGCGCCGCGGAGCCGGTCCACCCACGGAGGCCCCCTCGGCTCTCCCGGCCAGCGTTCCGGCACCACTGCGCCCCCAGGAGGTTGGACCTTCCGCTCCTCAGGTCGATGTCCCTGCACCTCCTCCGCAACAGTTCCAAGAAGATCGATTCACCGCCCTGGCCACGCAAGTCCAGTCTTTGGCGGCGGCGATTCAGGGCCTGCAGCACCAGCAGGCGGCCGCACAGCATCCGAAGCCGAATCCATCTGTCCTAGGGGTGGTGCAACCAGCAAGCATTCCTCCCGGCGGAGATCGCCGGTGCCTGGGGATCGCCACCATCAAGCTCCGCCCAAGCCTCACCACCAGAAAGCCTCTAAGAGACACCGGTCTCCTTCCCGCCACGCTAGTGTCTCTCCTAAGCGGCGGCACGGGAAGGAGGCGGAGCGCCCCCACCGGCATCGCCATCCCCATTCTCCGTCTTTCGAATCTTCGGGGGAGGGCTCTTTTGATGGCCGGATGCCTCATCGAGCCGAGCGTCGACTCGATGAATATAATCAGAGGCTGGAGGAGCTTAGCCATCGGATCACCCACCTGCCAGAGATGCACTACGACAGCCGGCCTCCATTGTCTCACCGCATCATGGAAGAACCCATCTCCACCTGGTTCCACCTTCCCCAGCTAGATCCTTATGATGGGACCACGGACCCCTTGGACCACTTGGAAAGCTATAAAGTTCTCATGCAAGTCCAGGGGACCACTAACTCACTCATGTGCATTACCTTCCCAGCCACCCTGAAGAAGGCTGCCCGAGCTTGGTACTCCCGTCTGCCACAACAGAGCATTGATTCTTTCCGCCAGTTGGAGAGGGCTTTCTTGGCCCATTTTGATGTCTGCCAGAAGATCCCCAGGGTAGCAGATAGCCTCTTCGCCGTCCAGCAAAAAAAGCGGTGAGTCCTGCGGGATTATGTCACTCGGTTCAAGGAGGCGGCCCTGGAGGTCTACAACCTTGAAGACTCGGTGGCTACTTTGGCCTTGAAGCGAGGGCTCCGCCCGTCTCGCTTCGCGTACTCTCTCGACAAGAAGCCACCCGGCTCTTACGCCGAGCTCCTGACCCGGGCCCAGAAGTACTTTCGAGCTGACGAGGCCGACTTCTCCCGGCGCGAGGCTGGTGGGAATGTCCCCAAGAAGTCTGCCCGACCGAAGCCTGCCGAAGCTCACCCCAGAAGACCTGAGCCTCCTCGCTGACCAGACAACCGCCCTCGAGCCCCTACACCAAGAGATGAACCCTACACCCCACTGCTCGCCCCGATATCTCAGATCTTGCTCGAGATTGTAGGGGAGTCTTATCTTCAGCGCCCTCCTCCAATGAACCAGAAGATCCCTCGCAACAAGAACCTCTACTGTCGCTACTATCGGAGATCACGGTCATGATACTGACGAGTGTCACCAGCTGAAGAAGGCTATTCAAGACTTATCCAGCAGGGCCACTTGCGAAAGTTCGTCTAGAGGAACAACCTGGGAGCTCCTGGCCCGTCAGTGCCCCCGCCGCTGGTGATCAACAATGCTCCAACGGAGAAGACGGTGGCAATGATTTCCTAGGGGGCAGGAGGCTCGCCGAAGAGGCCGAGGGGGAAGGGGAGTTGGATTCTGTAATTCCTTTCTTTAAAAAGGACTTAGAGGGGGTGGTAAACCAGAATGATGACAGCGTCATCGTATCTATGACGATCGTTAAACATCCTGTAAAGAGAATTCTAGTTGATAGTGGGAGCTCTGTGGATGTTTTAAACTATGACGCTTTGTTCGCATGAACCTCTCACCTGATCTACTCCGGCCTATCGCCACGCCTCTAATGGGGTTTACTGGAGATTCTGTAAAAGTTGAGGGGGAGATCACTCTCCCTGTGACGGCTGGCACAGCCCTGTGTCAAAGCACTATTTTCATGAAGTTCTTGGTGGTTCGCGTGCCCCTTGCTTACAACGCGATCCTCGGGAGCCCGGGCTCAATCTTTTGGATGATGTCATATCCACTAAGAGGCTCCTTGTGAGGTTTCCTACCAGCGAAGGAGTCGGGGAGATGCGGGGAGAGCAGAATCCACCTACACTTTGCTACCACATGGCCCTTAGTCCCAGGGGGTGGCACCCGCACCGGTACCTAAGACGCTGGATCCTCGAGACCTGGAGAGAAGAGGAGAGCCGGCCGAGCGACTGCTTACTTTCCCCCTCGAGGAGGACCCAACAAGAGCAGTCCGGATTGGAGCCCTACTCTCGGAGGAGGCTCATGACCGACTCCTCACCTTTCTGTGAGCTAACGCGGATGTCTTCGCCTGGTCGGGTCCGACATGCCAGGGATTCCAGAGGAGGTGATTACCCACCAACTTAACATTCGGGCGGAGTGCCACCCATCGGCAGAAGAAAAGGAGTTTCGCCCCCGACCGACAGAAGGTCGTGGATGAGGAGGTGCGGAAGCTACTGGCGGCCGGTCACATCCGCGAGGTGCATTATCCGGACTGGCTGGCGAATGTCGTGATGGTTCGCAAGGCCATGGGAGCTGGAGGATGTGCGTGGACTTCACCGACCTCAACAAGGCATGCCCCAAAGACAGCTTCCCATTGCCCCGGATCGACCAGCTAGTGGACGCCACGTCCGGGCATGAAACTCTTAGTTTCATGGACGCATTCTCGGGGTACAATCAGATCAGGATGAATCCGGCAGATGAGAAGCCACCTCTTTTATTACAGAAAAGGGGATTTACTATTACAAGGTGATGCCGTTTGGTTGAAGAATGCTGGGGCCACCTATCAAAGGTTGATGAATAAGGTCTTTGAGGACCAGATAGGGCGTAACATGGAGGTGTATGTGGATGATATGCTGACCAAGAGCACCATGCTGCTGACCATGTCGCCGACCTCGAGGAGACCTTCAACAACCTGCACCGGTATCGGATGAGGCTTAACCCCCACAAGTGCACCTTTGGAGTGGCGGCAGGCAAGTTTCTGGGCTTTATGGTAACCCAGCGAGGGATTGAAGCCAACCCTGACAAGATCAGGGCTATCTTGGAGATGAGGCCCCCAGCTAACAAGAAGGAGGTGCAACGCCTAACTGGAGAGGGTGGCGGCTTTGAGTCGCTTCATGTCAAGATCGGTAGAAAGGTGCCTGCCCTTCTTTAAGGCGCTGCGCAAGGTCAACGGCTTCGAGTGGACAAAGGAGTGTCAGGATGCCTTTGAGGAGTTGAAGCAATTTCTATCCACTCCCCCGCTTGTCCAAGCCAAAGAATGGAGAGGAGCTCTTCCTATATCTCGCAGCCTCCCCGAGGCTGTCAGCTCTGTGCTCGTGCGCATGGATGTTGATGGGGTCCAGAGGCCGATCTATTACACCAGCAAGGTACTTCATGATGCCGAGACCAGATACTCTAGAACCGAGAAGATTATTTTTGCCCTGGTGGTCTCTGCTCAACGCTTCCGACCTTACTTTCAAGCTCATCCCATCGTGGTGCTCACGGACCAACCTCTTCGGACCATCTTGTCTCGCCCCGACACCTCCAGCCGGCTAGCCAAATGGGCCATTAAACTAAGTGAGTTTGACCTATCCATTCGGCCAAGGTCGGCCATGAAGTCTCAGGTGTTAGCTGATTCTTGGTTGAGTGTTCCTGGACCGAGAGGGGTGTGGAGGAGGTACGCCCGGAGGAGTGTGTAGACCCTCCCTCGACCGAGGAGGCGGAAAAGAAGGACTGGATTTTGCATGTGGATGGAGCCGCAAATTCTCAAGGAAGCGGAGCTGGACTCATTCTTGCGAGCCCTGAGGGGGATGCGGTGGAGTATGCTCTCATATTCCAGTTCCCGGCAACTAACAACCAGGCGGAGTATGAAGCTTTGCTAGCAGGGATGAGGTTGGCTGAGGAGTTAGGCGCGGGGCGTTTGAGGGCCTTCACGGACTCTCAGCTTGTTTCTGGGCAGATCACTGGGGAGTACGAAGCTAGGGACCCAACCATGTCCCGCTATTTGAGCAAGGTGCAATCCCAAGCCTCTCGGTTCTCTTACTTCCGTGTCAGCTACATTCTTCGAGCGGAGAATGCCAGAGCCGACGCATTATCCCGTTTGGCCACTTCGGCCGACGGGACGCTGGGAAGAACATATGTGGAGCACCTCCAGGCCCCAAGCATTGAAGTTGCGGATGAAGCGTTGCCAGTGGAGCAAGAGCCCTCCTGGATGGACGCCTACGTCCGATATTTAACCGACGGTACTCTCCCAGAGAACCCCGCTGAGGCCAAGCTACTCAGGCGGAGGGCCCCGAGGTTCTTGATAATGGACGGGAAGCTTTATCGAAGATCATTCTCATACCCGATCCTCAAGTGCATGGGACCAGCGGAATCAAACTACATCCTGTGGGAGATCCATGAAGGCATCTGTGGAAGTCACCTGGGGGGGCAGAGCCCTAGCTTACAAGGCCCTGCAACAGGGGTACTTTTGGCTGACCATGAAGGAGGACGCAGCCGAGCTCGTTAAGAGGTGTGATAGCTATCAACGCCATGCTAATATTCAGCGATAGCCGACGTCTCAGTTAACCCCCTTGGTGGCGCCCTGGCCCTTCGCCCAGTGGGATATGGATATCCTTGGACCATTTCCTCGGCCTCCGGACAGCGAAAGTTCCTCCTGGTGGCCGTTGATCACTTCACCAAGTGGGTTGAAGCCGAAGCCCTTGCTAAGATCACAGAGAGCAAAGTGAGATCTTTCTTCTGGAAGTCCATTATATGTCGGTTCGGACTGCCGCACACCCTGGTCACTGATAATGGCCGGTAGTTTGACAACGCGCCCTTCCGAGAATTCTGCTCCGAGCTGGGCATCCGTCAGAAGTTCACTTCCGTCGGGACACCCCCAGACCAACGGGGCGGCCGAGGTGACTAATCGAATCATTCTCCAAGGGCTGAGAGCTCGACTGGATGACTATAAGGGATGATGGGAGGAGGAGCTCCCCAACGTGCTGTGGGCCTACCACACAACGCCACGAGCCCCCACCGGCGAGACCCCATCAGCTTAGTCTTTGGATCCGAAGCCATCATCCCTGCCTGTATCCATTGGGCTTTCGCCCATCATTTTATATTAACAAATTTCAATTTTAGCTCCTAAGTTCTTTTCACCGAAAGCCCTGGGCCAGCCAGGCACAAAGCCCGACCCCCATCGGCACTTAAAGCCCTGCACCAGCCAGGCATGAAGCCCGACACCCATCGGCACCTAAAGCCCTACACCAGCCAGGCATGAAGCCCGACACCCGTCGGCACCTAAAGCCCTGGGCCAGCCAGGCATGAAGCCCAACACCCGTCGGCACCTAAAGCCCTGGGCCAGCCAGGCATAAAGCCCGACACCCGTCGGCACCTAAAGCCCTGGGCCAGCCAGGCATAAAGCCCGACACCCGTCGGCACCTAAAGCCCTGGGCCAGCCAGGCATAAAGCCCGACACCCGTCGGCACTTAAAGCCCTGCCAGCCAGGCATAAAGCCCGACACCAGTCGGCACCTAAAGCCCTGGGCCAGCCAGGCATAAACCCCGACACCCATCGGCACCTAAAGCCCTAGGCCAGCCAGGCATAAAGCCCGACCCGTCAGCACTAAAACCTGCCAGCCAGGCATGAAGCCGACAGGCATAAAGCCCTGGCCAGCCAGCATAAAGCCGACACCGTCGGCACCTAAAGCCTGGCCAGCCAGCATAAAAAGCCCTGGGCAGCCCAGGCACTAAAGCCCTGGCCAGCCAGGCATGAAGCCCGACACCCATCGGCACCTTAAAGCCCTGGCCAGCCAGGCATGAAGCCCGACACCCGTCGGCACCTAAAGCCCTGGCCAGCCAGGCATAAAGCCCGACACCCGTCGGCACCTAAAGCCCTGGGCCAGCCAGGCATAAAGCCCGACACCCGTCGGCACTCAAAACCCTGGCCAGCCAGGCATAAAGCCCGACACCCATCGGCACCTAAAGCCCTGGGCCAGCCAGGCATAAAGTCGACACCCGACGGCATATAAAGCCCGACACCCGTCGGCACCTAAAGCCCTGGCCAGCAGGCATAAAGCCCTGCACCAGCCAAGCATGAAGCCCGATACCCGTCGGCACTTAAAGCCCTGCACCAGCCAGGCATGAAGCCCGACACCCATCGGCACCTAAAGCCCTGGGCCAGCCATAAAGCCCGACACCCGTCGGGACCTAAAGCACTGGGCCAGCCAGGCATAAAGCCCGACACCCGTCGGCACTTAAAGCCCTGGGCCAGCCAGGTATAAAGCCCGACACCCGTCGGCACCTAAAGCCCTGGGTCAGCCAGGCATAAAGCCAACACCCGACGGCACATAAAGCCTGACACCCGTCGGCACCTAAAGCCCTGGGCCAGCCAGGCATAAAGCCCGGCCCCCGACGGCACATAAAGCCTGGCACCCGACGGCACATAAGCCTGGCACCCGACGGCACATAAAGCCGACACCCGATGGCACATAAAGCCGACACCCGACGGCACATAAAGCACGACACCCGTCGACACCTAAAGCCCTGGGCCAGCCAGGCATAAAGCCCAACACCCGACGGCATATAAAGCCCGACGACCGGTGACACTTAAAGTCCCACCGGCCAGATAAAGTCCGACCCCCGTCGGCACTAAAAGCCACATGCCTACCTAGCGCAAGGCCCGACACCCCTGGCAAGCGATGCGCCTTCGGTCCTGAGGAACCTGCCTACCTCACCTCCAACGACCGACGCTTCAACCCCAAGAAACCTATCCTTCCTGGCCCCAAGTTTCGGTCCTAGATGGCTAAGATGAATAGCTCGTATGAGTTGAGAGTTATCCCCTGGCACTAGTGGGACTAATGGGACCATGGGGCCGCGCATTGTCAACCAACGAATTCGGGGTAAGAGTCGCAAATAGACAATTTATTTTAAAGAAAAGTATTTCATTAATTTGAAGGGATTACAAAATGCCGACGTCGTTGGACTTGCAAAAACAAAAATACAAGCTCACGGTTCTGCTGGCGCGGGCTCATCGTCGGAGGGGGCCGAATCTGAGAGGTGATCTGGCTCGACTTCCAGGGCTTGGGGAATGTTCAAGTCCCTCGCAATTTTCTCCTTCCCATGCTAGAATCCTTGAAGGAACACCGCCACCGAGGCTTCTGCCAAAATCATCTGTAAAGCGCTCGGACGCTTTGTACTCCTCTATAATTCCAGCGGTCCTGGCCACGATGGTAGCTTCCACCTCAGCGGCCCGAGCCCTCTCCCCCGCAGCGAGGACTGCCACCGCAGCCCTCTCGGCCTCCGGGCGCGGCTCGCCTCCTCCCCGGATTGGCTTGCTTCTTCCTTCGCTGCCCGGCTCCTCCTCCGCGGCCTTTGCTTTCTCCTCGGCCGCAACTACCCAACCTCGATCTCCTGAGGGCCAGGGTCAGCTCAGAGATGTGTAGATCTCTGGCCATCACGGCGTTCTCGGCCTCCGTCATTTGGTGGAGCGCCGCCCGCAGAAGGTTGGCATCGGCCTCCGCTCAGCTCTCAGCGGCCCTGGTTTCACTAGCCCAGACGCTTTTGGCCGATTCCAGCACCTCCTCGGCCACCTCCACGCGGTGCTGGGCATCTTCAGCCTCCTTCTACGCCTCGCGCAGAAGGGCCTTCTCACCGTGGATTACCTCTATGGCGGCCCTTAGGGAGTGCGCGAGCTACATGAAAGTTCCAGGTTAGCCAAAAAGAAAGAAAAAAGAAGAAAGGGAAATATAAAGGCAAAGGGCGGAAAGACCGCTTACCCTGACGACGGCCGCGTAGGAATCCCAGAAGAATGTGCTTGCCTTCTGGTGGCTGAGCTCCTCCAGGACCTCGAGCATGAAGACCTGGGCAAGGACCGTTCAGCCCAGCGACCATCGTTCAAGATGGAGTCCTAGGACGGCCCTGGCTTGGCCCCGCTCCGTTCGGCTGTCTCGGCACTCTCCAGCTCGGTGCGCGGGTTGCTCCTGGGCGTCCTCTCGGGGGTGGGCTTGCTGTCTTTGATGGCCCCTGCCCCAGTCCCTAGCAGTCTCCAGCAGAGTCGGTTCACCAGAGTAGGAAGCTCTTCCGCCACTATGGGCTCCGCCGCTGTCGGCCCTCTACGGCTAGCTCCTCTATTGGGACCCTCGCGGTCGCCGCCATCTCTGGCGGGGTGTCGACTGTGAGATCAATTTCTGGAGCAGCCGGGAGGTCTTATTGTGCCAGTGGTCGGGGAGCCCGAGCTGTCTGGCGTTTCAGGGCTGGAGCTCGCTGGCCTTCACTTGGCCCCTCCCGGGCCCTCTTTTTGGAGACAGCCTTCAGGAGCTTCTGTATCGGTATCTTCATGGCTGCACGACATTAATCAAAGTCAAAAAAAAAACAAGAGGAGGAAAGAGGGAGAAGCAGGCAAAATTTTGGCTAAGTGTGGAAATGGCTTACCCGATAGGAGATAAGACCCGCCGACTGGAGGTTATCTTCCATCAAAGCAAGGTGTACCGAGGACCTCGGTAGCTAACAATTGACTCAATGCTTCTCGATCTCCAGGGTGGACGGTGGAGTTTGCATTGCCTCGGAGGTCGGGGTCTCCCCACCGGGGCCTGACTTCGTCTAGGCCAGCGAAAAAGAATCGGGATTTCCATCCCTTGATCGAGGAAGGAAGAAAAAGCTTAAGGACCCGATTGGGTCGGGGCTGGAACAGCCACCAACCCTTCTGGGATCGGGGTATAGAAGTACCGGAAAAGAGAGATCCGGGGGGTGATGCCAGATGATGACATAGGATAACAAAGGCGCTAACGACCCGGTAGGAGTTCGGGACCAATTAAGAAGGGGTCAAGGAGTAGTAGTCAAGAAGGTTGATGAAAAGGGAGGAAAGGGTGGCCGGAGCCCCGCCTTCAGGCAAATTTCATACAAGGCCACCCGACCGGATCGAGAGGAGATGACTCTATCGTCAGGAGTCGGCAGAAAAAGCTCGACATCCTGGGGAATCTGGTAACGGGCCCGGATTTTTGCCAAATCCAGACATGTTACCGTGGAGGCGGTCCCCTCCGGGGACCCCTCCGCCCTCGAGGAGGTGCTGGCCTCTGACCAGCGGCCCCTCGACGGGGCTCCACCAGTGACCTGGCACCGGACTAGGGGGATGCGGTCCTCTAAATCAATGGACCATTCTAGCGGAGGAGAAGGGGAAGGTACAGGAGAGGCGCAATGCCTCTCAGAGGGAGAACGATTCTCCGAATCGTCCTCCGAGGTCCAGGATGGAGAACTCATGGGTAAAAGAGGAGATGGAGTCTAGAATGAACAAAGAACTAACCTGAGGAAAGGAAAGCTAAACGCAGGATTCACAGGCTGCAGGGGAGACCAAAGCGCAGGCTCAGAGGAGGACGATGGCAGTAGCGGTGAGGCCAGATTCAAACCCCCATTCGAGCTTTATTGGGTTTTCAAATTGTCCTGCCTCGTCTCGTCAGCCACGTGGACCCTACCATAGGTTGGGTCGCCTCGATGGTTGCCCAGCGTGTGATACGGTACGCCTCCGGCCAATGATGGGACTCCGCTGACGTCGCCACTAGGAGAGGTAATTATGATGTAGCTTTTCACATGGACTTCGAAGAGCTAACCTCGCCTAGAGGTCGATCGTGGTGGGCACGATGTACGGAAGCGACCGCCTCTTCACATTCCTCACGTCGTCCGCATAGAGATGTGGATAGGGATTAGCCACGTGGGAGATAGCTCCCCTTTTGCCTTGCCAGTGGGGCCCGCTTCGCCTCAGGGGTGAGGGGGCATCTGATGTGGCTGATCCAGTGCCGTTAGAATAAAAGGTAACAGCAGCTAACGGAGGTCACCATATCTCGACCCCGAGACCCCTCCTCCAGTCTCGGGGTGTACCAGCATCATCTCACCCCCGAGACCCCCTCCGGCTCTGGGTGAGATCACCATATCTCACCCCCGAGATCCCCTCCGGTCTCTAGGGAGATCACCATATCTCACCCCGAGACCCCCTCCGGTCTCGGGGTGCACCAGCATCATCTCACCCCCAAGACCCCCTCCGGTCTCGGGGTGAGATCACCATATCTCGACCCCGAGANTCTCGACCCCGAGACCCCCTTCGGTCTCGGGGTGCACCAGCATCATCCCACCCCCGGGACCCCTTTCGGTCTCGGGGTGGGATCACCATCTCTCGACCCTGAGACCCCCTCCAGTCTCGGGGTAAGATCACATATCTCGACCCCGAGACCTCCTCTCCGGTCTCGGGGTGCACCAGCATCATCTCACCCCCGAGACCCCCTCTGGTCTCGGGATGAGAACATCATATCTCGACCCCGAGATCCCCCTTCGGTCTCGGGGTGCACTAGCACCATCTCACCCCCGAGACCCCCTCCGGTCTCGGGATGAGGTCGCCATACCTCGACCCCGAGACCCCTCCGGTCTCGGGGTGTGCGGGCATCATCAGCGATTAGCACGCGGACCAGCCTTCGAACCAAATGATAGCTCCGGGCCACCTGGCGTGCCCACGTGACTCTTCGTGCGCCCGTGGCTGCTTGCGGCCATGCCTCATAACGGCGTATGGTGCACTGCATGTTCCTGCGCGACTGTGCCCCATTACGGAGTACGATTCACTACCACTTGCAACTGTGCGCGGTCATGTCAAGCAACGACACGCACCAAATACAACCGCGGCTGCTAGACACATGTAATGCCATATTGACAGTAGCGCGGGATGCCTCCGGCGCGCACAGTGATGGTACGACAGCAATCTTTCGGAACAGTAAGATGGGATATTCGGACAGGTATAAAAACATGCGCACGCACTGTAAGTAGGGATCCGAACTCTGGTTTTCTAGCTTTCTTCCTCCTACCAAAACCCTAATTGTCTTAGCTCCCTTCGGCTGAGCGGTTCTTGTCTGATCTCAAGTAACTAACTTGAGCGTCGGATGGTCCCCACCAAAGCATCCGGTCTTCGGGGACTTTTCTTGCAGGGGTCCGAAGAGAAGCACGTTCATCTTTCCCAACGCTTGAAGAATGTGACTTGGCGTCATCAGCAGCTAACCTATCCAAGAGGAAATGGCCTCCTTTTCCTTTTAAGTCTTTCATTTGTTTTTGGAATGCTAGGAGATCGAACGGATATGGCCTTTTCTTAATTCCAAGAACAAGGACTCTCTCTCTCTCTCTCTCTCTCTCTCTTCATTCACACACACACACACACTAGCAAGAAGAAAAGGTCCCTGTTAATTTGTTTTGGATGAAGTTAGACTGGTTCCAACTTTGACTTGTCAACGGTTATGGATGTCTCCCATGAAGTGTGGACATCAAATGGCTCTTCCACAGCCGTTGTGTCCTAATCCAACATGAGCTGATCTCCAATCTTTTCCGCTTCCATTTGGTTATGTCGGCATGTAACACTGTTGGTTGTCCAACAGCACGGCTAATTTGCGCCATCCTCGATCCTTTGTTTAATATTTTCTACAGGATGGGTCTCGCTCCAATTATTGGTGGATTGGACTGAAATGGATTAATAAATTGGCAAGAAAAGGAGCCATAACTTACAAAAGCATAACATGATAAACATGTGGTCCATTCAAGGGACAATGTATTCTCTTTGTTAATCCACTGGAGAGAGGGTCTGAAGGCGTCAATTCAGACCCAGAGGGCAGGTAAAGCTCTCTCTCTCTCTCTCTCTCTCTCTGTTTGTCTTTCTGAGCTTGACTGTTCCTCCTACTTGCTATAGTTTAAATTTTTTCCATGCAAGGGCTGTTCATAGTCATTAAGCCTGAGTTGTGAACATAAGAGTGGTGTTATGTTGTTTGCATTGCAACTATCCACAGTTGCAACAGTGTTTATTCATTTTATTATATTTACTTATCTAATGTTAGGATGTAAAGTTTATTGATGCAAACCATTAAATGTCGTAGTATGTTATTCTAACATGACAGATAACCATTCTCTGTAATTTGTAACATTGTTCGTACCTAATGCTTGTATGTTTTTTTGAATTGCTGCAATTAAGTCATGGCCGTGGCATTACTGTTAGGCAATAATTAGATGTTGCATAACTAGTGCCTTAAAATTTTAAATCCTTTTTTGGTTCATAAGGAAATTAAATTTAAATCTCTACCTCCATAATACTCGATAGCATTTCTTAGAGTACCTTGTGACAATTTTGGAGCAAGAATATTGGATATAAATATGATCATATTCTTGTTGAAACTCATGTGGCTCAATCTAATGTTGATTAACTCCTACGCAATGATTAAATGATTTTAAGAGGATGACCAACTTGGTGGAGGGAGGAACTTGCCTTGCTTATTATTTTAGTTTTTTCATCCTTCGGATACGTTTGGCAAGGGGTTAAAAAGTAAGAATAAAATATTATAGGGGCAATAATTTTTAGTGTAAATTTTAAGGACATAAAAGTTTTTTTTTATTAACGATGTTTAATTATATTTATGATCAATGGATGATGAAATTATTTAATATCTAGTTAGTCCCAATATTTTAGTCATTTTTTAGATTTTGAATAATTTTTTACCTTTAATCCTTATTAATATATATCCCTAGGTTAACAATTTGGAAGGGAAGGGATTAGAGGGTAGGAATTATCTTTCTAAAAAATAATCATTTGAAGGTAAAGAGAAAAAGAGACTTATCTTTCTTAAACAAATTAATGCATACTAAATACCTTTAAAGGAGGTAAAAAATTATGGGGATAACTTTTCGTTCTCTTTTGCCCCCAATACTAAACACCTTCAAATTAATGGGTTTTTCCATATAATGAAGTTTCATGGTATAAAATTTTTAGGGTTTTGCTTGGTTTGAAGTTTTGCAGTCAAAAGTGTTTTGCTAGAACCCATCCAGATTGCCAAAAACAAACATGTCTCCTAAATTTTCTTGGTGGATGTCGTAGGAAAGCGTTGTATATCAACCGTGTCGGCCATTATCCAATAAAACCCAGGTTATATTTATTCTTGATTGTAATTAAACAGCAATGCAATCAAAGGAAAGCAAGCCTTGGAAAGTCAATAGGACTTGTGCCACGACCTACTCAAAATTAATGTGAATTCATAATGCAAAATGGATTCTCTTGGCCAAAAACATGTCACAGCATTGTTTTTTTATATTGGATTCATGGTAAGAAATACATGCTGAAGTTATGGAAAAGTGAATACAAAAGCATAAGGAATCATGGCCATAAGGATGAAGATCAAGTCACATCTATATGGTTTTCTTTAAAGATTTACCTCATCAATTCAAGGGGCTATGATGGCCTAATCCTTCGAAACAGAAAACGTTAAGTAGATGAGCAGGACTTGATGATGATGATGATGGTCTCTGCATATAAAACTTAACAAATGATTTCATATATTTGTTGATGAAAAGTTCAGACTATAACTATAAGGTCACCTCACACTCCTCCATATCTTAGTCTAGCTACAGGTATATATATATATATATATATATATATATATATATATATATAGTTGCTAGATAATTAGAATATATTAGACAAATAACCAATTTTTAAAAATTTATTTATCCTATTTTGCAAAGCATTACAATTTTTTGTTCGGATGGAAAAATAGAAACGGGGATTTTTTTTAAAATTTTTTTTTTCTAATCACTTATTCCTCCAAATCAAAAAGAATAAAATGGTAAAATTAATAGAATTATTCCTCATATTCCTCCATTTGCTACTTTTTTTATTCCTTGGTTTAGCTTTATTTTGAAACGATTCTATCTGCAACTAAATAAAGCCAAAGTTTATTAATGATTGATATATAAATAATGGAAGTGAAAGAATAATTAATCAAAAAATCTTGATTATTAATATATTGAAAATTGAAGGTAAATTTTTGGATAACTTCACAGTTGACCAACTTTTCTGAAATGCGCCTCCCTGCAGGTTGTGGTAACATATTTGACAGCTTATGACCTCAGTTTTCACCCATACAGTAATAGAAGTCAGATGGCAAGCATGAGATGCATGCTTTCTCCATATATATATATATATATATATGGACAAGAAGCTAAAGGTCATGACATGAGTTGTCAGCATCATCACATCATTAATTCAAATACTCTTAGTGAGTAAAAGCTTTTCTTTCTTTAAAAAAAAATTATATTATCTATAATCTCCACAGACATGCTTGTGTGGAATTCAAACTCATCTCATGGCTCTTTTTAGTCTACCAATCAATTCATCCATCTGGACTTTGTAAGGCCGTGACACCAAGTGGGTCCCTTAATAGTTCATACTTGCCTCTCAGTTATTTCCCTGCCTTATCCCAAATATATGAATGGAATTCTTCCAGCAAAAATCCTGTCGTGTGCTCCAGAAGTCAGTGTTCATCCCAGTCCAAAGGCTTCTCCATTTCAGACTACTTTAACCCATCACATTCCATAGCCTCAAGGTGCTACCTTGAGGTGGATAGCAGATTCACATGGCTTTATGGTTGATGAGGCCCCACTTTTATAAAATCATATAACCACCACCCTTTATCTTTTCTTTGAGACTGCGTTATGTTAGGGTTGCTTAATTAGAATAAATTCCTCATGCATTACACAAGCATTTCTCCTTGCCTGGAATCTAGATCCTCTGTGGACGTAATACTTCATGCACGGACTGTCATAATATACTTAGAAAATAGAAAAAAGATTTACTACTTGTCGAATAATTAAGTATGGCATGCATGCAGCATGACGGGGAGATATAAAGTCCCAATTTGTATTGACATGGATCACATAACTATTTTTACCCAATAGCTCATTTAAGTCTTAACAAGTTGGTACCATGGATTAGAAAGACGTCCATAATAATTTTTCATGCATACATGATGTCTTGAAGTATGATGATAAGTGATCATGTATGTGTATGCAAAACACTATAGGATGGTCTTTTTACATGAAAGACTTCACCTCATTCCTAACATGTCAAGCTAGGTCAAATGGACATGGCATGATCCTTATGAGAGCATGGGATCATTTTTTTTTTTTTTTTTACAAACGGACGATCACACCATTCTGGGGTGAGTCAACCCCGAAATATCAGAATACAAAATTTGCTCCAGAATAATTGGATAAGGATCACCAGGGTGCCATTCCCACTGATCAGATTGGCGAGCTGCAGCCGAGGCAAGGATCATTTTTTTTTTAAGTAGTATACAATAAATATGTGTATTTGTGCCATATGGTTGGTGTTATCTTATTGAAATAAATATGTTATTATGTAATGCATAAACTTTGGCAACCTTGCTTGCATCCATCAAAGGTCATCCGTAGTTTTAGGCGACAGCCATTATATTTGAATGGGCAACATATATATATAATAATAAATAGTTAGGTGGATTGCACAACAGTAAAGATATATAGCCATAATAATAAGAATAATATTTAGGGGCCGGGCTATTTGAGCTGTGGCTTGCCTCAGTTTTTTCGGTAAAGGTCTAGGAAAGGGGCCGACATCAGGTGTTCGTATATAGCCTTTGGAGTCATAGAATAAGGTCGTCCTTAATAAGTCATCAAGACAGTGTGACCCAGGCGCACAAGGGAAAGTGAAACATGCCAACTTTATCTGCTTACATGCAGCATAGATTCCCTTTCCATAAATGGAATGGCCAATAATTTGCTATGCTTGATGGGAAAAGTTTTGTTTGATGTGATAGTGTGGAGCAGATGATGCTTTCTTGGAATGGCCACACTATCAGATTACTCAGCTGGCTTCTTCTTCTTCTTTCCTTGTTTCTTAGTGGCATAACATCTACCTTCTCTCTTCTTCTTTTCTTTTTTTTTTTTTTTTTTTTTTTTTTTTTTTTTTTTTTTTCAAATTTGGGCTGAAATCCTTGCTGAAGTAAACCTCATTTTGCATGAGCTTCTGAAGGAAAAGTTTGATTCTAATTCTCCACTCTTTATTTGAACTGGAAAGAGGGCAACTTAATTAATTTTCTAGGTGGCCAGATACTTTGGATGGAAGGTATGATCTTGAGTGCATGAGAATTTCTCCAAAAATTGTCACCTAATTACCCTCCTCTGGTGCACTTTTTATTAGAATATTAGGTGCTGTAAGTCTTTTGGATCTTTGTTTTCTAAGGCCTAGGTTTGTCCCATCTTCACCTTAATATATGCAATATATGTTTAAAAAGGAAAAATAACTGTGAGATTTAAATTATAATGTATAAATTTTAAAGAGAATAGAGGGGTTTTTTTTTTCTCTTTTTGTTTCCTTATATTGTCATCCTTAAAATAGTGAGTTTTTTATGATTTTGACTTTTCCAGAAATAGTAGCATTTATTTAAATAAGAACTAATTATATATTTCAAGGGAGATGGAAGGGCATTAAAAAAATGATAGACAAGGAGACCATAGAATAATTTTTAAATTCAAAACCATTGTTTTAATACATGGCATACCTACGCTCACCTCAATTTCTTTTATTCTCCCACCATCTCGTCATTAATCACTCTTCCTTAACTCTAAAATTTAACAAGTTCACAGTAGGAAACCCACCAATCTAGCAAACCGGCTCCCAACCTAGTTTTATATTGGACTCATGTACCTAATATCAAACATAAAATTTATCTGAATAATTATCACTAATTTGTAAGCTACTTATTCAATCTAAAAATAATAAACCTACTCGGAATAAAGGTAGATATCATATAATTTATCAAACCATTTCACATTACAAACATAGTTAAGAGCTTTCTAAAAAAGAAAAGGAAAAGAAAAAAAAATTTTACAACAAATTTGAAGACGAGGGCCTTTTTTTTAAGACATTGCTTATGTCACTTTTTTGTCTTTTTTTTTTTTTTAAGAACAAATCATAGAAACCAAGATAAAAATCATGTTAGGTGTTATTATTATTATTATTTTTTAAAATTAATTTCATTATTTCTAAAGAAAGTGAAAGTAAGAAATTTTTGTTTGAATATGTTCAAAAACAAATATCTTATGTTTTGATATCATCGATATTCCATCACTACTATCGTTATTGTTTATGGTATTATTATTATTGTCATCACCATCTCTATTGCATAGCGAGTACCCTTACAAATTTCTCTACTATCGATATCATCATTGCCACCTTTGCCATATTATTTTAACGTTTATCATTACTTCCACTATTATTATCACCTCTGACATTATAACCATGATTTTGAAAAATAGAAAAAAATGAAAGTGATATAAAATGATACCTAAGCCAAATGGTATTGGAGTAATTTAGATCAATTCTTTGGATATTATTTATAAAGTTTCTTTTTTTCATCAAACTCAATTTAGTCTTTTCTAAGCTACAATAAAAACTTAAATCTAAGATATAGATATTGAAATTAAATCCACATTTAGTAACTATATAAGATAATCATAGGCTATCAAAAGATTTCAAACTAATAGCCATCTAAAACATCAAAGTTTTCATTATCTAAATTATAATTACATATAAGTAAAAGTCTAAAAAGTTATATTAAAAAAATATATAGGAAGAAGCAAACATTTAGGCAATACAATATTTGATAATTAATATATACTAGTGCTAGCTCCTCCAACTCTAAAATGTTATTAAGTTTCTTAAACCTTGAAGGAGAGCAAAGTAACAAGATGAATTCTATTTTGATGCTTTAATATTGCGTTTATTATTTTGCACTACATAAGCTTTATTCAAAATCCTTTGTTTCATGACTAAATTTATAATTTAAATATAATTTAGGATTTAATGTTTATTAAGTAAGCTTGATTGCTTGAATATTTTTATGCTCATAATCAGGAGTTTAATTTTAATTTTTAATTGACATGCTAAAAAGTAACTTATAGGCATTCTTTTTTCTTACAAAGATTATCGTGCTTTAATTTTTTTATACATTAAATAATAGTGGCTATCTAACATTTATAACATCATAAGTGAATCATTTTATGTCTTATTTTTTGTTCCTTTTATGCATGTTCATATTTTAACTATTAAATATGTATGCCAAAATTGTAATTCTAAAAATCCTTTTCTTTGATCAAGAATTTAGTTTTAGATTTTTTTTTAGGGAAACATTAAGAATATTTACCCTCATATAGTTAGGAAAAGCCTTAGATGAGTGAGTTAAGTTGAGTATTAAGAATATTTATCATCAAACACATAATATCTTATATATTTGTACCATAAGAAGCTCATCTTCTTTCTCTCCTCAAACTTTTTTTTTTTTTTACACCTCTTTTAAGTTGTCTTGTGTCATTCGTATGTAAATTGGAAGTTAAATTCTATACCAATTTTTATCTTTATGAATAATTATATGAAATCATTGTGGTAGATTCCAAACAAAGTAGACAATTCCAAAACTAAAGTTGCATTGATTTCAAATCATGTTAGCCTTGAGTGAATAAATTGATTATTCGTAAAAACACTTTTCTTGTAAATTTGGTAGAACAATTTACTTCAAGGGAGATAAAGAATAGAGAAGTAATCCTATCAACTTTTAAAACATCTACTTTGTTCTTATAATAAATTGGCTGACATTCTGTTATTTGAATGTAAAATAAATTAAAATAAGTGGAATCAAAAGGGCCTTTGTTTCATTTAACTCTCGTTTAGCTGGGCCTTTGTTTCATTTAACTATCGTTTTAACTTCTGAGGCTATATAACTCAATGTTTTAGCCAACCAACCAAAATATATCATCACTTTTGATTTCATATTCTGGGATTAGAAAAAAAAAAATCTACAAAAAGGCCACGTAATAAAAATTTTATCACTCTACCCATGCTCTACTTTTTATTAATAAAAATCTAATTCCTAAAAATCAAATAAATCTATTGTTTAAGACTTCATTTTGCATTCTAAGTTTTATTTATTATTAGCATATCAACTCACATAAATGATAAGTATTAATAAAAGAAAATATCTATTTAAAACAATTCAAAATGGCCACCATCTCAAATATCCATGAGCTAGTAGTGCATAAACTTTAAAGAAAAAATTAGTCTCTTTTTATCCTTTTCCACTCTCCAACTCTTTCTTGTAACTAAATATTTTAATGGTTAAAAATTTACAAAACCACCCTAACCATACGCATCAAGTTTTATCCCAAATTTAAAGTTGTTTATGTAAATTATTTTTTTATTTGTTATCATTTGCTATATCACTCTTTTTTTTTGGTACATACGGGTGGTCACATCATTTTAGTGCGGGTCAAATCTGAAATATCAGAAAACAATATTTGTTTTAGTATAATAGGGCATGGTTCTTCCTACTTTCAGCTCCAAAAGCCAAAGTGATGGATAACAAAGGTGGCTATCCAGTCAGCCGCAGAGTTGCTTCCCGATAGATATGATGAATTTGGACTCTGTGAGCATCCTGAAGGGTAGTCCAGATATTGTGGAGCAAGGGGTTTATTGGGGGTGATCGCAAAAATCCCTGAGCCATCGTATAATAGTAAGAGAGTCTTTCTCGATAAAGAGGCTGCTAGCTCGAAGGATACGAGTGGCATATGAGATGCCAGCCCAAGTAGCATAAAGCTCGGTCATAGGAACAGAAAAGTCAAGAATGCCGAGTTCCTCCGCCGCCAACAGAGCTCCATCAGATTCACAGATAACAAAAGTTGAACCTGCAAGTCTATCCCGAACACTCCCATTAAAGTTAATTTTGACAAACCCCGAAGGTGGAGGCTCGCAAGAGATAAAAACTATATGCCGGTGCGCTACCGAGGCAGCAAGGAAGCCTTAGAGGCCAGAGCTGTCAGAATCAAAAGCAAAATAATAGAGTGCATACTCGACAGATAAAGAGTGAGCTTTCCTAGCTATCTTGTGGAAGTAATAATATCGTCAATAAAAAAAGTAGGTTTCGAGTTAACCATATTTGATAGGCTAAATAGGCCCAAGTAGCACCCTGCTATTGGATATCCCTCTTACTGTCTTGATAGATAAACCATAGAAAAGATATATGCGGAGGATCAGTACTACCCTCCCAAAGGTGGTGACCTATAATCTGCTAGATCTGTCTCGCTTTGGAGCAGGTGAAGAGTATGATCAATAGTCTCTTTCTCATGAGCAAGTGGGCTGGATGGATAAACCCCTCCAAAGAGTAGGAAGCAGGTAGGAAGACAGTCCCACGTAAGCTTCCAAATGAAGAGCCAAACCCTGGGATGGATGGAAAGTTGCCAAATCCAAGCCGCATCCATCGTGCGTGAGGCTGTGGCTTATAGATCTCCATGAGATCTCTAGTAGGAGTTCTAGAAATACAGGATCTCCTTCATAATCTAGTATCAGAGAAGTGACCAAAATGAGAGAATAGCGAGAATCCATGAGAGAGCTCCTCACCAAAGAACTGAGACACTATGGAATATGCCAGGTGGAGTGGTCCTGAGTGATCAAACCACTGACTCTCATACTGCTAGAAATATCAGTACTAACAAAAGTAGGCCAGCGTGACAGGGGAAGATCAGCAATCCACGTATCCTGAACAACATCTATAGAGGCACCATCGCCAATCATCCATGAGATGTTGTTAAGGATATTCGGGGCGTGCCGACATACCTCCTTCTAGAAGAAAGAATATCCATGGATAGACTAAAAATCCATGAAAGGAGTCCAGTCACCGTATTTGGCATGCATAAAAGAGCTTCACAAGCAGTGCAGATCAAGTAAAAAATGAGCAGCATGCCTCGCATTCAAAGCCTCTCTCTTGACAGTCAGGGACTAGATGCCAAGCCCTTCTTCTGTAATCGGCAAACAGATAGTGTTTCCTGCTAGTAGATGAATACCATAGCCGTCCTGCATAGAGCCCCATAGAAAATTCTGAAAGCATCTCTCAATCTTCCTTAGACAAGTCATCCGGATAGCAGCATTGGATAAGATATAGAGAGAAAGAGAGGTAAGGACCGAGCATAGAAGGTAATATGAGCCATCATGGATAGACCAGTAACCTGCCAACCATCAATGTGGTCACAAACATGAGCTTGAGGTCATTGTAATCGCTGCCCTATGGATGTCTTTCCGTAATAGGGATCCCTAGGTAAGATAGCCGGTCAGTCTGAATAGTGATGCCCAAGGTGCAATGATAGCCTCCCTTGTTGTGGGAATAGTCTTTAGGCTGAAGCAGATTATGGATTTGTTGAAATTAACCTTTTAACCAAGGCCCAACAATAGGACTCTATGATGGATGTGAAAGTTAAAGCATTGTGGATCGTAGCTTGTCCTAGCAATATACAGTCATCAACAAATAATAGATGAGAAAGCAAGGGGCCATGGGGGCCTGCAATGAAAGGGGCAAGGCACAAATCATGCTGTGCCTGTAGAAAGCATGAAATAAATCATTAGCGGCAAGAATGAACAAAAAAGGGGATAAAGGACATCCCTGACGTAGCCCCACAGTATAGTGAAAGAAATCAGTCTAGCTACCATTAATGATAAGAGAGAATGATGGTTTGTGGACACAAGCCATGATCCATTCTATAAAGAGAGCCGCAAAGCCAAACTCATGAAGTATTCGCCGTAGAAATGCCTAACTCGATCTGTCATAACTCTCTCCATGTCTAGCTTAACAGCCATCATACACCGACGAGCTGAGAATCTTTGGAGATCATACATAAATTTTTGGGCAATAAGAATATTATCAGTGATGCTATGCCCTCTGATGAAAGCCCCTTGCTCTAAAGAAACGAAGCGAAGAATCACGTTCTGCAGGCGGATGACTAAGAGATGCGCGCAGACCTTATATAAGGTGGTGCAAAGGCTGATGGAATGGTAATGCTGAAAAATAGAGGCATCAAGGCATTTAGGCGCCAGAGTAATGAGCGTTCAGTTCCAATCAAAGGAACAGATTTGGATTGAAAACAAACTGAATAGCCTGCATAACATTCTATCCCACAATATCCCAATAGCAGCGGAAGAAAAAGGGCAAAAACCCATCAGGCCCAGGGCCTTATTAGGCCCAAGATCCCATAAAGCCCTCCGAATCTCATCCGCTATAATTGGCCTAACGAGAAGGTCATTCTCACAAGCTGAGACCTTTCTAGAGGTTGGAACAAGGTGGACTGGATCACCATCACTTGTATATTCAATCCATCTAGACCAAAAAAAGTGAAATAACTGATCCTGATAACCTAAATATCCTTTTGGTACTACCCCTCGTCATCAGCTAAGCACCTAATTTAGTTCACTGCATACCATTCAAAGTGGCTTGGTGAAAGAATCTAGTATTTCGGTTCCCTTTATGAACCCACTGAATCCAAGACCTCTGCCTCCAAAAAGTCCCCTGCTGCCGAAGAAGAAGTGGTGAAGAGCCAAATAGGTGCGGAGGGATCTAAAGTTGAATCGAGGAGATAACCTTCCTGATCCTCTTTGGACTAAAGAGTAGCAATATTAGTTTTCACCTGCTCTACTTTCCTTAATAAATCTCCAATCTTCAATCTATTCCATCTGAAAAGGCAGATCTCGCAAGCTCAAGACATTTGGATAATCTGTAGGTGGCGCTACCTCTCATAGGCAGGCGCTATACCTGAAAGAGAAGGGTCATAGAAGATAAATAGGAAGTCCAAAACTGCTCAAATCGAAACTATCTCCTTATGAGCAACCATTTTGGTAGTTATAAGGATGAGACAATGATCAGAAGCAATTCTGGGCAGGTGAGTAACAGTGGTAGAAGGATAGATCTAAAGCCATCAGGCCGTAGCTATAGCCCTATCAAGTCTCTCCCAAACTCTAGCAGATCCCTGACGGTTATTATACCAAGTGAATTGGGGACCCGAGAACCCTAGGTTCAGCAGACCGATCGAAGATATGAAGATTCTGAACTTAGATGTGTCTATCGAACCAACAAGCTGCTTCCCCTCTCTTCTCATTGGCCCCCACTATACAGTTAAAATCTCCTGCAATGACGAAGGAAAATCCTTGGGCAATCAGGGAAAGATCTCAGCCCACAGCACATGCCGCTCCCAAAATCAGTGCTGGCATACACACTCGAGAGGAGCCAAGGGTCAGATGTTCCCTTAGAAATGATAAGAGCAACCTGCTGGTTAAAATGATGAAAGGCATCGACTCTAATGGATACGCCATAGAGCTAGAATACCGCCAGATAACCCCACAGACTCCAATGCATAAGGTAGTGTTTGATAGCCCAAAAGCTATTCTGATAAATGTACATGATAGCATTTATCTAGGAGATAGCTGAGGGAATAAGCACCTTTTTAAAATTACAAGTCTGCCATCAAGGGATAACTTTAGTTGTTCCTGGATTCCCTAGGGAATAAATTCAGAATAAATTCAGGGAATAACCCATGGTTAAACATGGGTTATCCCCTCTGGTTAAACTTTTTCAGACCTATCCCCTCTAGCTATAGCATTTAGGAATAAAGAGGGATATCCCTGGATATCCCCTTATCCCCCATATCAAACACTGCCTAAGAGTACAGGATCTAAAACTTATCTCCTAAATAAGCCAGGCTATAACTCAACAAGCAGATTTCCAGCAAATACAGATATCAAAACTATGAAGCTGCACAACCTCTCAAAAGAGGAGCGAAACGAAAGTTTCCGTGCTCCTCTCACATTCGAGATAAATCTTCATTTGCTAGCTAGGGGGGGCGGGCTCTATCTTGTTCCCCTAACATATCATCATTAGAGAGACAGCTGTTAGGGAGGTGCCAATCGCAGAATCTAGTCCAAAACTATCCATCAGCTGGTTGGCCACCATGTCTACTTCAGTCACTTTCACTTGGGGGGATGAACCAGCGGCTGACGGATCCAAGCCCTGCCCCTGAATGGCCTCCTTAAGACGAGAGACAACGAGTCGTAGCGCTGTCCCTCCACCTGAGGCAATTGGGTACTCCCAGACCCATCCCCTGAGGGGATCACACCCCGACCGCGGGTAAGCTTAGGGCCCATGCCGATCTTAGCAACAGGGCCAATATCAGAGCCAAGGAGAGCAAAGGGGTTCACAAGGTTCAAGTCAGGGTTGAGGAAACTATGCGAACCCCTGCTCTCGGGTTGAGCAGTAGGGGGTGTGTAGTTGGCATGCTGCAGTCAATCCGACACCCCCTGTTGCCCATCTGCCCTTGATCCATCTCAAAATAGGGGTGACAACCACAGTAGGCCGAACGGTCTGGGGAAGATACTGTTGAGCTATCTTTGCCGATGATTGTCAACCGTTCGACGAGATGTGGAGTGGAGCATCCTTGACCTTAGTCATAGCAGTCTGAACTTTCTTTTTGGATTTCGGGATCTGGCCTTGGGGGAGCTTCTATCGCCGGATCGCCGCCATCCAGGGGCCAAACCTGGATCATGCTAAGGAGGTGGGGGATTGCGGCATGGGGGAGTAGGGGCGGATGAGATGAATAGGATCACAGTGGCACAAGATGCCTTCCATATACTATTTAATATATGATAAAAACCCTTTGATATTGCTAAATCTTATAAATGCTTTATAAATATTACACAAGAGAAGACCCTACCATTAAACCCCAAAAAAAAGATACTATTTAATATATGTTAAAAAACCTTAGCAGTTTTATTAAAGATATTGGATTGAATGTTGCCTTTATCAAAGTTTTAAGGTATCAGGTATATTAAGAGAGAGCTATTCATTATTATATAGCAACATATTATCCCATGCATTATCTATAAAAAAATAATTAATGGCAATTATTGGATATAAGATAATTACTATTACTTAACAACATATGGTAATGATCTCATGGCTTTGCAATATCTCTATCTATTTCATTTTATACTAATTGAAAGGTGCATTCAATTTGTAATTATTAAATTTTGATCAAAAGATATATAATACATGTGTTAATATGAAAAAAAGGACTGTAAATATAAAATGAATGGTAACCATTGTTCCATGCTTTTAATTTTCCAAACTTTATAGTATCTTCATATGACTAGTTTGGTACATAAAATAAATAATGGCATTTCTACTTTTTCTATTTTAATTCCATAGGCATTAAATGTGACCATTGCATGCTAGACATAAAAAAGAAAAAAATTGCAATAAAGAAATCATGAGGGATACTAAGAAGAAAATTTCATAATTCATAACAAGTGAGTGAGTGACCCGTTTTTCTATTTAATAGTATTTTATGATTATCTAGCATATTGAAATACTTTTAAACATTCTTAATCTTATTTCTTCTTGACTCATCCTATTTAATACCTTCATATATTAATTTTTTTGACCAATTATTAATTTTGCATATACAATGTGATAAGTTGCAATAGGTAAGTAGGAAAACTTATTTTTTTCTTTATTGATTTATTGTATTAAAAATTTTATATATCCAAAAAAAAATGTTTGCAAGGGAATACCAACCTTGTGACTATTATCCAACTAATTGGGCTAAATATAAATAAAAAAATTTAAAAAAAATTATTTTCTTATACTAAAAAGGTAACAATAACAAAAGGTATGAGGCTTAAATTCTAAAATAATTGAGGTCAATATATGAATCCTATCTCTTCATTCTATTCAATTTAAAATCATATTTTTATAAAATATAAAAATTTTAAAATTTTTTATTATTTATTTTTAAATAATTTTTATTTTTATTTTTTATATGCATTAAATCATTCCTTTGTACATAAGCATTTTTTAATTTATATTATATATATTCAAATTATTTAAATTATTCTTTTTATAATTCGTTCACAATTAATGCTATTTCTTAACATTCTTACTAAAAAAAAAAAGAAATAATAGCATAATTAAATGTGTAAGCACGGGAGTATAATATTTTTGGGCATTTTTTAAGAAAATATTAAACTTATTAGCCCTTTGATATTTCTATATTAGCACATAATTTTATATAATTTAAAATTCATATCATATGAACAGACCTATTCGGATGAAACAAGGACAAGGTTGGGCAAATCCAAGCTGTCTAGGAGCTGGACAAGTCGCCAGAAGGAAAGAAAAGAAAAAAAGAAAAAAAAATCCTGCATTTAATACAGGGAGGTATGACCATGTAATAAATACAAAACCACAGAAGCACTTTGGTGACTTTTTCCATCACCCCTCGCCCTTCCCCTTCGTCTCTCTCGTTCTCCATCTTTTTTCTTCCAGCGCCTCTCGCTCGCAAGAGGGGATTAAAAAAGACAAAAAAAAAAAAAAAATCTCGGCTTTGGAGTCGACGATGGTGGAGACTAGGCGGAGCTCGGCGTCGTCGAAGCGCCCCTTCTCTTCCCCCTCCCCTTCGTCTCTCCCCAACGCGAAGCGCTCAAAGGTGCGGTCTTTCCACCTCAAATTTCCCTTATTTTTCGCCCTCCTCTGGGGTTTCTCTGCCTCGGTTTCGATCTGACTCTAGGGTTTTGCTCGATTTCGGCCGGGATCCGTGGGATTCCTCCAGGCGGAGGCGAGCTCGTCCGGGAAGGCGCACCAGAAGGCGGCGATGCCTGCCGAGGACCGGCCGGTCGCGCCCGATCCGCCCGCCGCAGCCGATCCGCCGAGGGAGGGCGACGATGCCGCGCTGGCCCAGGAGAGGAGTGCGGAGGACGCCATGGGGCAGAGTTCCGGGCTGCAATTGCCCACTCAAGGTTTAATTTTTATCTTGCTTGCAGTTTTTTTTTTCTAATTTTTATCCTCCTACCTGAGGGTAGTTTTCGTTTTATTATTTTTTGTGTGTTTTATTCATCAAAGTTCTCTCTTTTTTATTTTCAGCGCAAACTGCGAAGGATCAATTGGAGCTGGTAGCTTTGGAACTACCAAAGAAACGGGTCGCGAAGGCCCAGCCAAAGGCAGCTTGGGCCAAATTGCTGTCTCAGTGTTCACAGGTTGTTTTTGTTGTTTTCCAGTTTTTCTCTTTTCTGTTAGCTTTTTCAAAGATTAATTAATATTTTATATGCATCTACTGTTCTAAGGAGCATACAAATTCCAGATTTTATTTTTATTTTTATTGTTTAAAGGGAGCAAACGACAAGTAATGTGGTTCTTGGCTCCCAACAAGCTTTATACTACTGTAAAGAAGAATAAGGGTTCAAACTACGTTAATCTAAAATTTAAGTACTTTGTATAGTATGTGATTGGCGGAAACTTATTTTGCCTTGAGGTGACTGAGCTCACAAAAGTGCAGATTTAGTCGTCCTGTTTTCTATAAAAGAGACACTATCATGCTTGCTTCATATTAAGAAAATAAAAAATATTTTTGATAGTGTGACTTTTATGTTTTAAGTTTATAAAAAAAACTAACTACAATCTACCATTGACATGTTGCTCACTGCATATTGACAAGTATATTAGATAGCCTTATTCTGTTATTAGGCCAAGCAAAATGGTTAACAATTCTGACAATATATGAAACCATGTGATGTGGGATGAGAGGTTGTGTTAATTTGACCACGTATCGAATTGAGAGATAGAAAGGAATATGTGCACATCTCTCTTTATACATGCATGCATTTAAATATATAAATATGTATGTGTATTTCTGTGTGAATGCATGCATAAAATGCATAACCATGCAGAGGTTTATGCATAACATTTGGCATGTGTACACTACATAACATACACTCATGTGCATATATATGTTTGTATGCATGCATGCATGTGTGTGGATAAGAAAAAAACTGGAAGAGTGTCTCATTATATAAATATGCGAATGATCATGCATGTACAAAGAACATGCACATATATATAGAAATGTATACAGAGCCTCTTTCCTAGAGTCGAATATAGATCCTAGATACGAATGCTTTATATGAGTAAGGATACATGCATGTGCATATGTATGTGTGTGTGCATGCATGTAAAGAATTTGGCCTCTTTACCAATATATCTCATTATTTGTTATATTATACTTATTTATGTATGTTTTCGAAACAAGTATATTATTATATCAAATTTGTCTATATTCATTTGAAGAATGTAAAGGTTGAGGAAATATTTCATTCACATCCATATTCCTTAAAGGATGGTTTTACATTTTATGCTCATATTCCGTTGATTTTCATTTAATTTTGAAGAAACATATCTCTGCTTAGTGTTATGTATACTTGCAACAAATGTAGACATGACTCTATTGATTTCCATTTAATTTCAAACAAGTATATCACTGCTTAGTGTTATGTATTCTTACAACAAATTTAGATATGCTAAAGCATCAAATGTATTTCCATTTTATATTTATATCAACAATAACAACAAAGTCTTAATCCCAAACTAGTTGGGGTCGGCTATATAAATCGTTTTTCTCCATTCAACTATATTTTGAGTCATATTTTTTTTTTTTGTAAGATGCGAAAATGTTAAGCCTTTCTTTATCACTTTCTTCCATGTAATTTTCAATCTACCTTTATCTCTTTTTTTTTTCTACATGTATCAAGTACTTGTTAGCACATATGCATCTTTAGGTTTACATGGTAAATGTCTAAACCATCTAGGTTATTCTTTTCTTAATTGATCCTCAATTGGAGCCACCTTTATCTTTTTATAAATAGCTTTATTTTTTATTCTATCTTTTCTTATATTACCATACATCCATTTAGCATTCTCATTTTCATCATATTTATCTTATATACATATATTTTTCTAACTATCCAACATTCTGTGCCACAAAGCATGGATGGTCTTATAGTTATCTTATAAAACTTTTTCTTCAACTTGACAGATATTCTACGATCACATAATATTTCAATTGCATTTCTTCATTTTATCCAATCTGCTTTAATTCTATGTACAATATCATCCTCAATCTATTTTTATAAATAATCGATTCTAAATATCGAAAATGATCATTTTTAGTAACTTCATGGTCCCTAATTTGTAATTTATATTCATTTTTATTTCTAATTGTATTAAAATTGCATTCATGTATTTTGTTTTTACCCTATTTAACTTAAAACCTTTAGATCCTAATAGATTTCGCCATAGTTTTAACTTATGATTAACTCTAGCCTTAGCTTTATCTACTAGTACTATATCATTGGGAAATAACATGTACCATAAAGTATTATTATGAATATGTCTAGTAAGCTCATATATATAATTAAAGCAAAAAGATAGGAACTAAGAGTAGATCCCTGATGTAAGTTTACTATAATAGAAAATTCGCTAGTATTACCACCAATAGTTTTTACACTAGTAACTGCATCATGATATATATCTTTTATTATGTTAATATACTTAATAGGTACTTATTTATTTTCTAACATCCATCATAATATTTTTTTAGAAACTCTATCATATGCTTTATCTAAATCAATAAAAATTACATGAAGATTTTGTTTCTTTGCTCTATACATCTCCATTAACTTTCTAAGAAGGAAAATAGTTTCTATGATAAACCTTTTTGGCATAAAATCAAATTGATTCTTTGATATTTTTGTATTGTATCTCAACCTATGTTTAATTATTTTCTCCTAAAATGTTATAGTATTATTCATGAGTTTGATACTATAATAATTAGATCAGTTTTGAATATCTACTTTATTCATATAAATTGGTACTATAATGCTCTTTCAACATTCATTAGTTATCTTTTTATTTTCTAAAATTTAACTATATAAATTTGTCACCCACTTTATTATAGCATTACCTAAATGTTTCCAAACTTCTATAAGAATCTTATCAGGTCTCATAGCTTTTTCTACTTTTATTTTTTTATAGCCTTATTTACTTCAGATGTTCTAATTTTATGAGTATACACCATAACTTTATCCTCAATGGAGCTAATAGAGTATTCTAAATTATTTACATAATTTTTATTTGATAATTTACTAAAATAGCTTAACCATTTTTCTTTGATTTCTTTTTTCGTAACCAAAACTTTTTGATTATCATATTCAATGCATTTAGCTAGAAACATATCTCTAATTTTTTTTATCTCTTACTCTTGCAATTCTAGATATGTCTTTCTCTTCATTTTTTTTATTTTTAACATGAGATATAATTCCTCATGAGCCTTATATCTAGCCTCTCATAACGTCTTTTTAACTTCTTTCCTAATCATCTAACAGTTTTTATATGATTTTCCATTCTTACATTTAGGTAGTTTTTTATAGCATTCTCTTTTAGCCTTAAGCGTTAATTGAACTTTTTTATTCTACCATTAAGTTTTCTTATCATATCGTCATTTTTCTTTCAACTCTCTTAATACTTTTATAGCTATTTTTCTAATACTATTAGCTATCTCTTCCCATATGGTATTAATTTCTCCATCTATACTCCATTTTCTTTCCTTCATTACTTTATTTTCAAAAGTTATTAGTTTTTCTTCTTTCAAATTCCATCATCTAATCTTTGGATTCTTATACCTTGTAATTTTTCTCCTCCATTGTTGAATACATAGATTTATAATCATTAATCTATGTTGTTTAGTTAGACCCTTACCTGATATAACCTTGCAATATTTACAAAACACTTGATCAATTTTTTTAGTAAGAAAGAAATCTATTTGATTAGCATTATATCTACTTTTAAAAGTTATCAAATGAAAGCCTTTTTTTTAAATATGTATTGGCTAATACTAAATCATATGCCATCATAAACTATAAAATGGCATTTCTCTCATCATTTCTATCTCCAAATTTATAACCTCTATATATTCTTTTGAAATCTATATTATACTTTCCTATAAATATGTATGTGTGTGTGGCTATTTATGTGTAAACTATTTGTTTTGACCCCTTCTGCTTGACCTTGCATCGGTAAACTATCTGTTTTGCATTATATCTCCTACTTATCATGTTGACTTATGGGAACTAGTGCCTTTATCACATCAATCCCTCCCCCTTTTCTGGTCTTACATATATTGTAGGGTTTATGATCGATTTGGTTACATCAATTATCTTTTAGTTTACTTTGAGCTATGGTAGCTTGTATGCAGGGGATTAAATTGTCCTGAAGGATAATCTGAAACTATTTATCTAAATTTTCTTTAGGAATGGTGGATTCCCCTTTCCCATGTGTTAGATAGGTTAAGATGGAACACTTTGTTCTCTCTTTTACTTAATGTTCAAGCGTTATGGTGATTCCAAGTAGGATTTGTCCTTGTATATGGGGCATGTGATTTGGCAAATGAATTTTCCATTGGGGGGGCATGCTAAGAGGAAATTATGATGGGCCATACTTTATGAAGTAGATTTTCTGTTGTGCATATTTTTAGTAGAGAAGTTGGATGGTTCAATAAAGGGATCATAGTATTGTTGAGTCAAACACATTCTTGAATTATACTTCTTTCCCTTCCCCCATGATGTGTCACTGTCAATTCTGAACTATATGCTGCATAAGTTTGTAATTCTTGTGATTGAATTTTGCTCTGGTCCATGTTTGTGCTCCTGAGTTTCTAAGAACATGAGAAATGTGTCAAATCTTTAAATTACCCTAGAGCCATGACTTGGTTGATTGACCACTTATTAGTATAGAAGTTATGCAGTTGAATTATATGATCAATCCTTGAATAGGATTGATTGTTTACTAGTCACGAAGGATGCAGAGTGATTTTTCTTGGTTGCTTGGGTAAGTGTTAGATGGACATTATCATTGTTATGGATTTTAAGGATGCGGAAGGAGATGCTTGTTTTTCCTTTGTTTGATTGGGCCTTGATGTGGCAGTGAAAGGAAAACATAATCTGATGATAACAATTTTGAGAAGGTTGAAACTTTGAATGTGAAAGAAAACTCAAAAAAGAAGGTAAAAAAGGAATGCCCTTGGGAGATTCCTGAATGCAAACATTGATGATCAGGTAATGCAAACATCAATAATGAAATTAAACTTCAATGACAATGCAACTGATTTGGTTGAAACAGAGAGAGATGAGGAGAGTCAAGTTCAAAGATTATGGGTAACAAAAGGGAAAGATATTTTCTTGAGACGTGTTTTGCTGTGCTAGATTTATGGAGGGAGGATAAAGTCACTGCCTTGTTTTATAATTTCTCAAATTATTAGAGGAATTATATTTTTAGGAGTTTGGCTAGCTGGAAATGAAAATATAAGGAATATCGATTGTTGTTTGAGAAAATGGAACTGTTGTTTTGAATTGCCTTTTTGACTACGTGGGAGTTTTATGGGCCAGATTTGGAGGGTCAGATTGATATTATTATTCATTAGGAGCCAAGACATATCATGAACGTAGGGAAGGATGGCAGGTTGATGGTGGTGTTTAATGATGGCCAAGAAATTAGTGCAAAAGTTTGATGGTTTGTTGATGGTAATTTGTTAAATTCTTTCCCCTTCAAGGACGTGGAGACCAATAAAAGAGCAGTGGAGTGTGTTAATTTATATCAATTATGTGATTGGGGGTGACAGAAAAGGAGTCTTTCAGCCTTCTTAAAAAAGTCTAGCTGTTTTAATGTTCCTTTTTTTTTAAAAAAATTGTATCTTTCCTAACAAGTATTTGCAAAGAAGGAATAAGAGGATTGTATGAAATCAATCATATAAAAAATGATTACATATTTGACATCACTAGGAGAATGTCTAGATGCTTTATCATCTTTACTATTAAATAGAGCAATTTCCAAGCGGATATCTGCCTGACTGGTTGTTAAGCCACCTCCCACCTTTTGACGTATCACTAAAAACACCCACTTAGTCATCATTTTTTTTTTCTTTTCTCCTATTTAGGAGGGACACGATAGAGTGTAGCATCAATAGTGAATGTCTATCTATTAACCAACATTTCTTTAAAAAGGATCTTGATGTTGTAATTAGCCATTCAGACATATTCATGCTTAGTGATCTAAGTCTCGGCGAAACGGGGCTGAGACAGCTCATCTCAGAGAGATTCCAGAATCAATCTTGATTGTCTCATCCCATGCCGTCTTGACCATAATACATTACAGTGTTAATTTTAAATAAATCTAATTTATCATAAAAACACAACTTTTGAAATTCAAATATGAATTAAATAAAATACTAAAGCTTTATAAATATTTTTTTAAAAAATATCCTAAGTATTGGGGATCGAGACGAGACAAGATACGGAGCATCTTATTTCATAAAAAAACTGAGACACCTATGTCCCTGATATTTAAAACCTTGCTCATGCTAGTTTATGAATAATGATAAGCTTGGTGTTGGCCTGTAACTAGAGCACTAACTTCCTGTGGTAGTCAAAAATTCTGCCTGCAAAAGCGGGATGACCTTTGTTGCATTATGTTGAATCGCTTTGACAAAGAAATTTGGCTTACCAATGATCAAAGGTTCCATGTAACATTTTCCAAAGCTTCATGAACATAGGCTAGTGCCTCATGGCTTAGGTTCTGTGATGCTATCAACCTTCAAAAGCTGGTGTTGGAGTCCCTGCAGGTATCCTGTTAGATCATGGATGAGTAAGAAACAATAGTAATTGTTCAGTGAGCAATATCTAGAATTCCATACATACTCTTAGGCATGAAGAATTCAAGAATAATTAAGTCACACGCTAAGCTACTATTTGTGATACTCCCTTATGCCAGTTGACTGGCATGCTAGCTCTGACAAACAGAAAAGAAATCAATGAAAACTGATGGTAAAATTTAGCTAAGACTTAGTGGTGGGAGGACATGCAAATGTTGTATAATTGATCTAGAAAGATGAGACTATCTAAAGGAAAAACAATAGTTTAGCCAACCAAGAAATGAAGCCATTGTGGAGAGAGGACTGAATTAGATATTCTTTTAACAAACTATTGCACAAAAATATAAGTATGTTTTATGGAGACAAATAGAAGAACTTTGACTTCATTCTTTCTATATGGTACTTGGCCAATTAAAGCAATTATTTAAATCAATTTTGTTGCTTGTCTTACATATAATATTACTAGATGTCGTGTGTCAACTTTTACCAAGAGCTTGTTTCCTTTACCAACTTTGAAGTCTTGCTGCCCTTTGAAATCACCCTTGTCATGATCTTATTGTAAAACTAAAACGAACTGTTTTAGCCAGTCCTATAAAAACAATAAAAACAGATAACAATAATTTTTCCCAAAATAATTTTTAAAAAGTTAGTGTTTAGTTTCATCATTCTTTGCTTCTTTTTAGACTTTCATTGATGAATTTTCTTGTTTTAACCTAACATTCCACCTGTGGAGTGTAAACTTCCCTTCCCCTATAAGCATCGGCAATGACAATCAGAAAGTTATATATATATATATATATATATATATATATATATATATATACAACACCATTATAGAGGCCGTAAAACATATGTTGTGACTATTATTTATGTAACAGTGTTGTGGAGGTGTGGAAACTGTTGAAATTGCTATTGAAAGCATGATTTGTGTTACCTACAAGCTGCCTTACATCATACAGGCAAACAATTATTAAAAATAGTATTATTAATGTATATAAACTAGTGCATTTGTCTTGAGAAAGTCTTTACAAAAGATGATAAATGGGTTTCATTTTTGATAAAGTTACTTGTGCCGACATTATATTTTGCAAAGAGTTGGTTGGTCATGGTTGCATTGTAATGATAACGTGTATGACTGCTATTCGTTCAATTCATGTCATGTTACTGAGTTCTACACATCTTTTATACCTTTAGTTATATGGCACTGGTACTGGTGCGTTTCCTGGCATCTTTCTATTATTTATCAATTTAAATATTTTTGCTGGATAAAGCATGTTCCTTTAGGAATTTTGCTGTTGTTGATAAGGAAAAAATACTTTTGTCTTCAAAATGCATCTTGGCCATTTCATGATATGAGTACTTGTAAGAGCAGGATCCATCTTTATCGTTGAAATTCACTTGAGTTGCTTGTCTGATGCTCGTGTCCAGAATCCTCATCTTGTTATCTGTGGTTGTCAATTCACTGTTGGTCAAAGCCCAACCTGCAACTTATCATTGAAGGATCCATCTGTCAGCAGGACTCTTTGTAAACTGAAACAACTTCAGGTATAGTCTTGGTTATTGTTTTCACTTTTGTAGAATTAGAAGGTGATTGGCTTTGAACTGAAAGTCATACTATAGTTTATCACCTGCATTTCCGACTTATATATGAAATTTATTCCTGTTTTTAATTCTTATGTCAGCGTGACGGTCCACCAGGGGCCTTGCTTGAAATAGTAGGAAAAAAAGGCATTGTGCAAGTTAATGGCAAAATCATTGAGCATAAGTCACCTAAAATTCTCATGGGAGGGGATGAGGTTGTTTTCAATTCATCCGGGAAACATGCTTATGTATCCTTTTGTGGTTGCTTCTTTTCATATAGCCATATTATGCTTTTTTTCATATATTTGTGCATGCATGCAAACCTGTTGTTGCATGTGTGCCATTCTGGTGCTTTGTCATGAGATATTTACCCTTTTCTTCTTTAGAAAAATATGTTCCTTAATCTACTGGCAGATTTTTCAACCACTTGCAAATGACAAATTAACTGCACCTTCATCATCTTCTGCACATGGCATTTTGGAAGCTCAGGGTGCCCCTATTAAAGGGATTCAATTTGAAACCAGATCTGGTGACGCCTCAGCTGTTGCTGGAGCATCAATATTGGCATCTCTATCTAATCATAAGAAAGATCTTTTAGTCCCTCCTCGAGCGTCTACTGGAGAGAATTCTCATCAAGGAGTAGAAAGGCCTGCCCCGCCTTCTGCTTGTGATGCAGCAGAAGGCTGCAATTTAGACCTTGAAAAGAATTGCGATGCTAGGAAGAGTAATACTGAACATAGTGGGAGTACTGAGGCTCCTTCCGGTGATAAGGCTGCTGTTATTTTATCTACTGATCTTGGTGCTAATGAAACAACTCAGCATGATACAGTTGGTTCAGATGCTCAACTTGATGCAGATATTGGAAAGATTTCTGGTACAAACTATGAGATCAGGCCACTTCTGAAGATGATTGCGGGTTCAGCTGCTGAACTGGATTTGACTGGTAATGTCTTTAAAGTGCTTGAGGATCAGAGGGAGCTCCTAAGGGATCTTGATACCACAGCAGCCCTGCCCACCACTAGATGCCAAGCCTTTAAGGATGGGTTGAAACAAGGGATTCTTAATGCTAGTGATATCCAAGTGTCCTTTGAAAGTTTTCCCTACTACCTAAGGTGAGAGCCTTTTTGATGTTGGTCATCCATTTTGTTTTACTTCATCAGCTGCTCAATTTAAGTTATTCCATTGCTCAGTTTCTTGGTCTTGTAAATCTTTCTAGCACTATGTTGCTTTAGATTAATGTATTACTTTTTCTGGTTGAAGCTGTTCTTGAATATTTCCTTCCTGCTTGATCCAATGAACTTAAAACAAATTGTGGTCTTCTTGCCCTTTTTTATGTATTTAAGTGTATGCCTATGATTGTTAGTGCTTATGCATCTCATGAGATAGGAGATGTTAAACTTACCCAGAAGAATATTTGAGATTAGTTTTGTGGAACTGTCACTTGACTATATCTTGGTTTAGTATTGATGTGCAAAAAATTCTATATTTCACTGGTCTTAGCCCCTGTTTTACCATCCCTGATACGTAACCATGCTACACGAGCTTATAATTGGCATTATTTAGCATGCTGCCTCTTCTTTAAATGTGTGCCTATGCTTTATTTTCTTCCAATTAGGTGGTATTTTTCTTTATGACAAATTATGCTTATGCTCCATTTTTTGTGGCTCAAGACGGAGAGAATAGCGGAATGGGTTACTTGTATTGCATGCCTGCCACAGGGGCTTAACCAGGATTCCCTTGTTTGGGCACCAGATATTAGTGACTTAAGACGATGATTTAAAAATTCTCTTTTTATGTCCATCAAATGATTTGCGGGGCTTGAGACATGTGTAACTACTATCATGACAAGTTGTTGACCTGAAGGTACAAATGCGTTCATCATCCTTGATATTTCAGTTAATAAGAAGATCGCCTTTGGATCAAATATCTAATTCTTCAAGGGAGATGGATTATGCATTATTTGGGAAATTTAATATTGCCTTGATATCATAACATCATTTAGACATCTGCAAAGATGCATGAAATAAACGAGAAAATGTGTAATGCTATTTTGCTTAGGCATGCCTTTCTAGATCTTAATGTATTATTAATGATACCTATGAAATCGCATACATAGCTTAAATGGATGCACCTTATGCATCTTAGGCTTGGTGCCATCTTTGGTGAGGGAGAAAGGAAGGGATAGTGTGCAGAGAGGCAGTCTAATGATACTATGAGGGTTCACAAGGATAAAGGTGTGCAGATACAAACATAAAAATAAAATGTAGTTCCATCTGCAAGTTCCTGCGCTTCATACTTGTTGATTATCCTCTGATCATTGTTAGGAAAACCTGCTTTTAGTTTCTCTTTAATATTCCTAGAGTATATAACAAAAGAGGCAGTCTTTTGTTAGTCCAATTTTATAATTTAAGGAGTCAACAATTTTTAGCAGGTGGAGTTAGAATTTTTGGTTATAGTGTTAATTAGATCAAGAAAGACATGGAAATCTAATATAATCTAGTTGTGATTTGAATAGGATTAGATGGATGCTACTAAATTTCTATTTTGTCCTTTGGTATACATAAAAAAGAGATGTGGAGTTTTAGGAAGCATGATTGGTGTAACAGATCTTTTAAAGTGCAGTGCTGGATTTTCCCCCTCTTTGTGGCCGTTGTTTTCTTGTTCTTTTTCTTTTTGGTGGGGCCCCGCCCAGGGGGGGGGGTGTGAACTTTTAGGAGAGTATCTATTATTGTAAGATGAATATCTGAAAATTTTGGGCTCTGGTCCTCCCCCTGGTAATTGATCAAACACAATCTGTTGATATTTAAATGTTACTTCATATAGGGCTTACTTGTATTTGAATTTAACAAGATCTGGTTGAGTAAAGATTTGAGTGGTGAAAACTTCTTGTCTCTGACTTGGATTGAAATACAATCTTGTGAAGTCAAAATGCTATGACTTTGAGTTAAAATATAAAATTAGCACATTTTCTTCTTAGTTGTAGTTCTAGAGTTAGCAAAATTTCTTCTGCTGGATGTTTTCCTTTGTAACTGAAGGTCCCATTACTACAAATGTGTGATCGGCATCAAATAATTAAATCCCCTGGGACCCAAAATTTTATCAATGCCTGTTTCCAAGCAGTAGCTCCACTTTATCATTAGTTAATCTTGCATGGTTTTTCAACTTTATCTAATTCCTTTGGTTGCAGGATGCATAATATGCTTGTTTCAGGCATGCGTAGAACTATTACAGATTCTTCAAATCGGCAAATTGTGTAGTTACTGTTTCCAATTGCAAGGCCTTATTTTTTTTTCTTTTTAATTTTTTTGTCAACATTGTTTACTTTAGAAGACATTTAATTTACACTAACTTTGGGGTTTGGAAAGTAACCGTCTCATACTACTCGCACCTATGTATTTGTAGACGAGATGCTGATGCATATAGATGGATATAGAGTTATATAACTGGGTGTTCTTTCCTGAGATACTGTAAAACCACAGTTTTGGGTAATGGTGCTGTACACTGATGACCATACCATCGCCATACTTTCTAATTTATGAGTTCAACTTTCCACTCTCCAGCATCATCGTGTTTCTTGTTAGTTCAACTTTCCACTGTCCAGCATCATCATGTTTCTTGTTAGTTTTCTGCCTGTGATAAATCTGTATATATAATTAAGCTCATGTGGATATAGGATGCTTGTCCTCCTACCTTGTGTTGTTATCAGCTGAACATTTTTATTTTCTTTGTCAAAGTCATTTCTTGATTATTTTTGGATGAATTAAACTTCTGTAATTTTCTGTTGTTACATACAGTGAAACTACAAAAAATGTACTTTTATCATGTGCATACATTCATCTGGAATGCAAAGACTTCATAAAACATGCTACTGACATTTCATCTGTAAATCAACGAATTCTACTGACTGGTCCAACAGGTACGCTACTTTTTATTTTTATTTTTAATGAAACAGCTATTTTTTCTCTGTTATTTCTGTTGATGGAACTTTGTCTGGTTTATATATTTTATCTCTGCTATGGGTTTTTCTGCTAACCTTTTTCCAGGGTCTGAAATCTATCAAGAAAATTTGATAAAGGCCCTTGCAAAACACTTTGGTGCAAGATTACTCATAATAGATTCTCTTCTGCTACCTGGTGTAAGTTTCCCTTGCGCTATACATGACATCCTAAGTAATTCAGCTATTTGTTGTACAAAAGGGGGACAAAAGGAACACTGTTTAGAGTTTGAGATTATATTTTCATTTCTTCGCCTATTGTTATCATCTCCTGAACATGATCAATGAAACTCCTAGTGAAACACAATTAGATTATCAATCTTGAAATTCATGTGAATTGTTCTTGGAACTTGAAAAAACTGATTGCAGGGTTCATCTTCAAAGGACTCGGAATCTGTAAAAGAAGGTGGGAGGGTTGAGAAAGCAAGCTTCTTTTCTAAGCGTGCTGCAGTTCTTGATCTTAGGAGACCAACTTCTAGCGTAGAGGCTGATATTATTGGGACATCTATGTTAAATTCCCATTCTTTGCCAAAGCAGGAGGCATCAACAGCATCCTCAAAAACTACATATTAAAGAAGGCATGCTATGTTTCACTATATTCGTTGGATCAATACTATTTGTACTTTAAAAACTGTGTCTTTGCAATTTTTTAATTAATTTTTGCTTTTTGACTGATTTAACATTTGCAATGCGTTACATAGGTGATAGGGTCAAATATGTGGGTTCCCTGCCTTCGTCAGGCTTTCCTCTTCAAGCTCCTCAGAGGTATGCTTTTAGTTAACAGATGTTGAAGTTACTTCAGCCTCTCTTTGTTTTCATTGTTTTATCAACTAGTGTTGGTTAACTTCTATAACATCTACTTTGATTAAAGAGGATTGGAAAGAGCATCGTTTATTAAAGATTAAGAGATAATGATCAATAGATATGGAAACCATGCATGGAGTTTCTTAATTGATTATAAACTGTCAACAACTAGCTTAAAATTTTCTTAAAAACTGATTCACAAATTTGTTCAAGTTGTTTGGAGTGAAACCATGAATCACAGTCAACATATGTTGTTTAATCCATTTAAAAATGGTTTTAAAACTCAAATTTTTAAGCCGTTCTTAATTAGGAACAAATCTCAATCTGATGGTTCAATATCCTTCTGGGCAACTTCCATTCAATATTTAGCCTTGTCTTTTCATGCCGCACAGTAGAAGCTGGAAGCACATTCTACTCCTTTTGTTTGTCGCTTGTCTTTGTTGCACTTCATTAAAATATCTCATACAACCAACTGTCATTTTTTGCCATCTTCCTCAATGTCTGTATTGCTTGTTTTATTTTGTGCACGCAACAAGACTTTTAATTTTATTATATCGTCATGTAAATGCTTGTGATTTTGCCTTTAAATGTCAGATAAATAGATTAATGGATAACTACTTCCTCAGAGTTTAAAAATGGTAGCTCTGTGATTCTTGATATAGGATGATGACCAGGTTGCTCTTGTTCCTTTCTTGATAAAAGTTACCAACAGACCAATCATGAGTTTGAAGGTTTTCTAGAGGCTGTATATGGTTTATGCATGTACTTTGAAAAGGTTATCTTTTTTATATGGATATCGCCCTGTGACTTATCATGTGTGCATGTGTGTTTCGAGCATACTCAACTTAACTCAACTCAACTCATCTAAGCCTTTTCCTAACTATATGGGGTCGGCTACATTAAATTGCTTCCTTCACTCTGCTCTATTCAGGACTAAGTCGGCATTCAAATTACAAATAGTTATATTGCATGCATTTTTTATTTTTTTTATTTTTTGTTGGGGGGGGGGGGGGGTGGTAGGAAGGTGGGTGAGTGAAACTAGTGTACCCAATAATGTAAATGTTCAAGAGTACTGAAGATTAAATTTGTTGATCCGCTAGTTGGATGAAAGCTATATGCTATCTCAAATTGTAGTTTGAGTGCAATAGTTTAATTAATTATTATAGTAGAATTAATAAATACATGTATGCTGGCTCAAATATTATAATAATTTTGGATTATTAGCTTGAGGATGAGGCGTCTTGCGTCACTTACATTCCTTGAGATAATAAATGCTCAAAGTGATTCCAATGTCCATCCTCTTGCTTAATAGTATTGTTGATGATAAGGTCAGAATATTTTAGAGATAACTTAGGCACTGTTTGGTAGAGTTGTTAGCAGTAGAGCTTTTATTAATAGACCTTTTAGAAAATGATATTTGTTGGTTGATAACTATACTTTTAAAGTGATGTGAAACTTTTAAATACATGTTTGGTAACTAAATTAAAAAAGTGCTTTTAGGATAAAAATGATGAAAGACATTGTATAATACTTCAACTATCGAACGTATTAAAAAATATTATTACAAATTATTCTAATAATATTATAATATAATAATATCATGTTATATTAATATTAAAATATATATTATTTTACTATTATTTAATAATTATATTATAATATATTGTTAAAATTATGATCATTATTATCTGATAATATAATATCAGAATATTATGATATATATTATTAGTAATATGACAAAATCAGTGTTATATAATATAATAATTATATTTGTATGTTATATTATAGTATTTTATAATATTATATTATCTTATTTGACACTTCATAATATATTATAATTATATTTTCACATAAGTATGATAGTTATATTTTATTTATATTATAATAATATTTAAATATATTATATTATATTATTATAGTTATATAAGGTAGACTTGGCTACATTCGAATGTAGCGAAGCTTAGATCTGGTCGCCTTACCTATCCTTAAATTTATACAATTTACGAATCTCAAAGATGAAAAAAAGGAAAAAGGTGGGATGGCTCAAAGATCCATATAGATCAATGGTGAAAAAAATGACTGGATCCTGGAAGTCTACCTTATATTATATTATTATAGTTTTATAAGGTAGACTTGGCTACATTCGAATGTAGCGAAGCTTATATTTGATCACCTCCCTTATCCTTAGATTCACACAATTCAAGAATCTCAAAGATGAAAAAAGTGTAAAGGTGTGAGCTCCAAGATCTGTGTGGATCCAATGGTGGAAAAAATGACCGGATCCTGGACTTGGATATATTAAAATGTAGCTAAGTCTACCTTATAGTCATATTATATTTATTATTATTATATTATAATATTAAATATTATTGTTCTGGTTCAAATATGTGTCCTTCGAAGTCTAATGAAAATGGCTTCTCGACATTTGGCAAGTAGAGCTTTTGGGAAAAGCTCTAAATTGATGCTTTATCAAGTAGAGCTTTTAACAGCTTTTGCTGAACACAGAAAGCATCTTTGAAAATTTTACTAAACACCATAAAATCATATAAAAGTGTTATTAGGCCTTTAAAAAAAGTGCTTTTAGGTCCTCCAAAAGCTTACCCAAACAGGGCCTTAGATGTTATTGCACAGAAATCTCTTTTTATATTTTTCTTATTCCTGATTTTTCACTTTGTTTTTTTGATTTAGGTATATATGTGCTTTGGTGTTGTGCATGGTTTGCTTATTTATTGTTTTGTTGATATGCAGGGGTCCAAATTATGGTTATCGAGGCAAAGTTGTTCTTGCTTTTGAGGAAAATGGAGCCTCCAAAATTGGAGTCAGGTTCGATAAGCAGATTCCTGAGGGTAACGATCTTGGGGGCCTATGTGAGGAAGATCATGGCTTCTTTTGCACTGGTGATTCTCAAATGACATCCTTCCCCCCTCTAAAAAAAAATCAATATTTTTGTGTTGCTTTATTTTTTTCCCGTTCCCTTGATAAGTGATAAACATTACGTCAGTAAAGATTATGTGTTTTCTTCTATTCAGCTGATTTACTCCGCCTAGACCTTTCTGGTCCTGAAGACGTTGAAAGGCTTGCCATCAATGAGTTACTAGATGTATGTTTTGTTACCTTTTCAAATTTAGTGATGCATAATAAAATTTATTTTTGCAATTCCTTCTTGTTCCTTACATTTTGTTTTACAGGTTGTATCTGAAGAAAGTAAAAATGGTCCTCTAATTATTCTAATAAAAGACATAGAGAAATCTATGGCTGGTACGGATACATATTCAACTTTGAAGAGTAAACTTGAATTGATGCCAGCAGGTGTTCTAATTATAGGTTCCCATACCCAGATAGACAACCGCAAAGAGAAGGTAACAATTTGATTTATTCATGTTCTGTTCATTTTGAACATTATCTTGTGGAACTCAATATTCTTCCTTTGTGCTTAGAAAGGAGGAACAAAGTTAGTGATAAAGTATGATCCATGTAGCTGAACTTAGATTTATGTTATTTGATTTGTTTCTGTTTCTGTCATGACATGTAATATATTTTGCAGTCACATCCAGGAGGTCTTCTCTTCACAAAATTTGGAAGCAACCAGACAGCACTGCTTGACTTTGCTTTCCCGGTATTCCAACTATAAGTCAAACTTGTGCAACTTCTAGCATGCTTATTGGCCATTGTTGTTTTTTGTATTTTTTCTTTGATGTGTTTGGACTATTTCATGTATTTCTAACCTATCTGCATTCACATATTCCACTTTTGAGGGAAACTCAACATTCGTAATGGTTTATGTGACGATGCAATCAATCATCCAACTTTTCTGGCTTTGTTTCATTTGTATGTTCCATAATTGTCATATACATGTTTCATTTTTGAATAGAATCTGTAAATTTATTTTATGCTTATTTTACTATAGTAGTTGTCTATTTCTTTGAAGTGTTACATCAGTGCTTCAAATGTTGATTTTCTTGATGTCTTGCACCTGGAAATTCCGTCATGGATATTTCATATTTTCAAATGATCATGGCATCATCTTTAGATATTTGGTGCTGGCACTTTAGGAAAGGATGGCATATGTGGTAGAGAAGCCTTGCTTGTTATTTATTTGAGTTGTAGGCTGTGCTAACTGGGAGTCTCTGTGGAGTAGGGTAAAAAGTGTTTTTGATATTATTTTCACGACGACAAAGGCATAAAGGCTGTTACATATTTATAGGTTTGAAACCTTAATTATTCAAGAAAAGTTTAATACAAATATATAAAGAAACCTTCTAATGGAACTAATGCATAATTCAGAAAATTAATCATTGACTAAGATCATGAGTTTTTCTTAATAACCAGATCCTTCAAATCAAGGGAATCTTATAGATTTGAAAAGTTCTTCAAAATTAGGGAATCCTATCATTAATAATCTCTAAAATTAAGAAATAATCAGATAAGATTTTCTCTGATTTGATTGAGATTATTGACACTCATCCTCAAGCTGACTTGAAGATGTCATTCATAGCCAGGTTGCTTACTAAATCATCAAAATGCTTCTTTGGTAATCTGTTTATGAATATATCTACGACTTACTCAATAGTAAGTATATAGGGTATAACAATCAGTCCATTTTTTAATCTCTTTGATAAAATGTTTTTCAACTTCCACATATTTAGTTCTGTTATGGAGTACTGGATTATGTGCAATGGCAATGACAGTTTTATTATCACAAAAGATCTCCATAGGTAAAGGACTAGTAACTTTAAGTTCTTCAGTAACTGTTTAATCCATAAAACTTCACAAATGCCATGTGCTTCTGCTCTAAACTCAGCTTCAACACTACTTCTAACTACAACATTCTGCTTTTTACTCCGCCAAGTCACTAGATTGCCTCCAACAAAAGCACAATACATTGAAGTTGATCTCCTATCAATTATACTTTATGCCCAATCTACATAGTAAACACATCTACTTGGAGATGTCCTTGGTTCTCATATAGAAGTCCTTTTCCTAGAGTCTATTTTAAGTACCATAAAATTCTACACATAATATCAAAGTGTTCCTGATTTGTTGAGTGTATGAATTGACTTACCATGCTTACTGCAAATGCAATATTGGGACTAGTACGAGAGAGAGAAATAAGTCTCCCAACTAAACATTGATATTTCTCTTTGTCAATTACCTATACAGAACTTGCTGGTTGGAGTTTCCAATTTGGTTTTATTGGAGTTTTTGTTACCTTACACCTAAGTAAACCTGTTTCACCTAACAAGTCAAGTATATATTTCCTTTGAGAAACGACAATACCTCTCTTGGATCTAGCAAACTCCATACCAAGAAAGTATTTCAAGGGATCTAAATCTTCAATCTTAAATTCATCAGCTAGAGCTTTCTTTAATCTTTCAAGTTCTAGATTGTCATCACCAGTTAGAACAATGCCATCCACATAAACTATCAGCACAATCTTCCCTTCTTTTGAGTGCTTATAAAACATTGTATGATTAGCTTGACTTTGAATATATCTTTGAAGCTTGACTACCTTTTCAAATCTCTTGAACCGGACCCTAGGAGACTGCTTGAGACCATACAAGGACTTCTTTAATTTGCAAACCTTTTCTTTTCCCAGCTCTTCAAAATCCGGTGGTAAATCCATAGGCACTTCTTCCTCCAAATCACCATTTAAGAAAGCATTCTTCACATCTATTTGGTGTAAAGGCTAATTAAAATGTACTGCATGAGAAAGTAAAAATTGAATGGAATTGATTTTTGCAATAAGAGCAAAGATCTCTTGTAGTCAATTTCATAGGTTTGTATAAAACCTTTGGCTATTAAACTTGCTTTGTATCTTTCAATGCTACCATTGGGCTTACATTTGACTATGAAAACCCACTTGCTTCCCACAATTCTTTTATCCTCAAGTAAATCAACAATTTCTCAAGTTCTATTTTTTAGAAGAGCATTCATTTCTTCTTGAACTGCTGACCTTCACTCCAAATGTCCAAGTGCCTCATGTATAGTTCTAGGAATAAACAAGTGAGAGACATTTGAAGTGAAAGCCTTATATTTTTCTGAGAGTTTTTAATAAGACATATATTTGGCAATGAAGTGTTTGGTACAATTCCTAACTCCATTTTAGATTGCAATAGGGATATCAAGATCAAAAAGAGATAAAGGATTGGAGTCTACAGGAAGATTACCTGGATTTTGATAACTAGGAGGTGATGATTGACCATGCTCAAGACTTTTGGGTTATTTTTAATATTAGAATCAAACTTGCGCCTAGCATAAACACACGGAGATTAGTGGACATAGGTTGTAGAGTTTCTTTCTCTATTTGTGATACAATTTTATTTGGCATAGATAGATCAATATTTTCTCCTTTGTCACTAGTTAAAACATTTGTTTTTAATTTACTTTAGAAAGAAAAATACTGGGCTTTGGTTGTTCTTTTTGCCAAAACTGATTTTCATTAGAATCCTCCCCTTGAAGAGTAGTTTTGCTATAAAAAGAAATATTTTCAACAAAATTAACATCCATACTAACATGAATTTTCCTCCTAGTAGGATTAAAACACTTATACCATTTTTTATTAGAAGAATAGCCCCAAAAAATACATTTTTTAGCTCTTGGATCAAATTTGGATTTGAGATGAGTTGGCACATGGACAAGCACAGTAGAACCAAAAATTTTAAGGGTAAATCTGAGGGAATGCATGTGTTTGGGAAAGTATTCTTAAGAGTTTGTAAAAATGTTTCATAATTTAAAACCCTTGTAGGCATTTTATTGATCAAATAACAACTTATTAAAATTGCATCTCCCAAAGATATTTAGGCACATTCATATGAAACATAAGAGCTCTTCCTAATTCAAGTAGGTGTTTGTTTTTACATTCTGCAATGCCTTTTTGTTGAGGATTGTTCCTACAAGTTGATTGATGTAGAATATCTTTTTCTAATAAAAAATTACCTAAACAATCATTATAAAATTTTGTTTCATTGTTACTCCAAATAATACTAATTTTGGTTTGAAATTGGTTTTCAACGATAGAATAAAAATTTTTAAAGAGTTGTGCAACCTCAGATTTAAAGTTCATTAGATAAAGCTGACATATGCGTGTGTGATCATCAATAAATATCACAAACCATTTTTTCGCAGTTAAAATAGTAATCCTAAAAGGACCCCAAACATCACTATGTATCAAATAAAAGGGTTTGGAGGCACAATATAATTTTACTTTATAAGAATTTCGATGGCTTTTGGCCAAAAAAAATAACTTTCATAATAAAAAAAGTACAATCCACTCCTTTAAATAAACCTGAAAACATGTTTTAAATAGAAAAAACTAGGATGTCCTAATTCATTATGCTATAGGATTATTTGATCACGTACAAGGATTGAATGAACACTACCAATAAAACCGTGAGCTTGTTTATTCTGAAACTGATTTGTATCAAAGTAGTACAGATTGTCCATCAATCTAGCACTGCCAATCATCATCTCCATGTTCAAATCCTGGAATTCACAAAGAGAGGCACCAAAAACAACACGATAATGAGAATCTTTAGATAAACGACTCACACATAAGAGATTACAAAAGAGTTTTGGGACATATAAAACAGATTGTAAAACAATCTTATCAGACAAACGAATAAAGCCTTGGCCAACAATAGAAGATAGGCTTCCATCTGCAATACATATTTTTTATCTCCAAAATAAGGTGTATAAGATATGAATAAATGAGGCATATTAGTCATGTGGTCAGAGGCACCTGAACCTATGATCCAAGGTGCAGATGAAAGAGAATATGCATATGAAAGGCAACCTGACTGATCTAGAGATGCTATAGGAGTACCAGGAGTATGCGGAGTGGGTTTCAATAGCTGTAGTAGTTGGTCTAATTGTTCTTTGCTTAATGAAGATGTCTCGGCAACATGTGCTTTAGTAGGCGTATGATTAGAGTCATCTTCTTATTAGTTTTTTATTCAACCAGCTTCCAATCAGCTGGCTTTTCACGAGTGCGGCATGGTTTATTACAATGATCACACCAAACTATTGGTTTGTCATTAAAACGACACTGGTTATTAGGATAACTGAAGGTAGCAGCTGTAGTGCCCTATAAGCTGAGTTTTCTACAGTTCTAGAGAGCTTCTTCCCAAGCATAACATTCATCCTGCTTTCCTTACGGCGCACTTCAGAGAACACTTCATCGAGAGAAGGGAGGGGTTGCCGACCAATGATTCTACCCCAAACTTCATCAAACTTAACATTAAGTCCAGTTAAGAATTTGAATATCCGTGAACTTTCTACCATCTTCTTGAAATGGTTACCATCATTTAGATTTTTTCACTCATAGTCATTAAAAATCTTGTCATAAACCCTTAAGCACATTAAAATATTCGGTCACTGAGAACCTTGATGAATATCGGCTAGTTTGGGTTGTAACTCAAATTCGGGACTGATTCCCAAGGTCTGAGTACATCTGAGTAATATTGTTCCAAAGATCTTTGGCAATAGGATAGCATATATAATTTGAGCTAATTTCCTCTTCCATGGAATTTACCAGCCATGCCATGATCATGGAGTTTTCTGCATCATATAACTAGGTTTAGTCTTTGCTAGTTCTTTAGTGTCTTTAGTCAAATAACCAATTTTGCCTTGGCCCGTAATGAACATCCGAACACATTGTGAGCACCTAAGAATATTGTTTTCATTAAGGATTGTAGTGATTTGGACAAAGTGAGAATGAGATTCGGATGTAGGTAATTTTGAGGGATTGGAACCAACAGTAACAGAAGAATAAAACTAGAAAGAATGACAAAAAAAAGAACTTAGGAAATAGCAAATTAAGTTAGCTCTGATACCATAAGGAGTATGGTAAAAAGTGTATTTGATATTATTTTCACGATGACAGCCATAAAGGTTGTTACATATTTATAAGGTTGAAACCCTAATTATTCAAGAAAAGTCTAATATAATTATATAAAGAAACCTTCTAATAGAACTAATGCATAATTCAGGAAATAAATCATTGTCTAAGATCTGGAGTTTTTCTTAATAACCGGATCCTTCAAATCAAGGGAATCTTATAAATTTGAAAAGATCTTCAAAATTAGGAAATTCTATAATTAATGATCTCTAAAATCAAGAAATAATCAAATTAGATTTTCTCTGATTTGATTGTGATCTCAACAGCCTCATATCTGCATTGAAGAATTTGTATTGGAAAAGTATCCACAAGTTAGTTGTCCATTAGAATACTAGGCAGTTACCAATTTGTTTTATTATAGGTTTTTGAGATCAATGGAAGGTTGGCTTTTCAATAATGAGTTCAACCCACCATGATTATGTTGGAAGTAGGCTTATGTTGTTTTTAAAGCTTTCTCCGAGGCACTAGAATAACTGTGTGAAATATGTTTATATAGTAGAACTAATTTTGGAGTTTGAATGCAGAATGTTGTAACACCGTAATAAGTAATATCTTTTAATAGCTCTAATGTTAAAAAATTAAATGTACATAATATGTTGTTTTTTATTTTATTTTATTTTAAGTATGTGCTGCTATATTAACTTTGTTCTCCATTTGCTGAGTCAAACAGTTGGACATATTTTGAATTCGATTTTTGTATCCATGTCCATGCAACATTGATACATGTACTTGTGCAAAAGAGTGGCTTAATATGTGTAGAAGGAAAAAGCGGTAGAGGTAGACCGAAATTATATAAAAAGATTTAGAATCCTTGCATCATATAAAAAATACTCAGAACCACGCTGAATGGAGAAAAACGATTCATATAGACGATCCCAACTAGTTTGAGATTAAGGTTTTGTTATTATTGTTATTGTATGTCCATGCGACGTTGGTTGTGGGGCAGCTGAACTAATTGGTTATTTGTTAGAGATGCAATTCTTCATGTGCATATTCTCTCATGGCCTTAACACTTCTTTGCTTTGGATGAAGGTGTACCCTATTGTTCTCTTCTTTGCTTTGGATGAAGCTGTACCCTATTGTTGTCTTTGTTATATGTTTAATCTTTTCCCTTGTGATCTTATTTTTCTTCATGGTGATGGGCTCTTCTGATATTGATTAAGTTCGAATAAAATATACTATTGCTAATTGCGGAGCTGCATTATGGATATAGCTGACAAACACTAACCATTCTGATATGTTTTGTTTTATGCCAAAAACAGTCAGTGGTGGTGGCATTTTTATTATAAAAGTGGATTTTTGTTTAATCAATCATAGAAATGTTTTAGGTGGGTTAATTGGGAATGAAAACTGTTAAAATAGTGAAGGATAGATGCAAAATATATTTGAATAGAAACAGCATGGGTAGATGCATAGAGATGCACTTCCTAATGTACTAAAGAGACATGCAGAAGGCTGTTGTTGTCTCTGGACTTGTTTGAGCAACTTTATTTATGGGTGTTGTCATGCCCACGAATTTCAGGTGCAAATTCTGCGATTTGTGATTATATTTGACTTCTTCTCGTTGTTTCTCTATCCTTGTCCATTTATAATAGGTATGGAAGTGCAAAAGTGCTGCTAAGACAGTAATATACAGTTGCATGTAAAAATTTTGAAGTAAAAATATGTAAAATTATTGCATGAGAGAAAGCTTAGTAAATTTGTCCAGCAGATAGTCTGAAAATCATTTGTCATGAGATTTATTTCAAATTTAATTGGGAGGATGGCATGAGCTAAAAAATTTGGATGGAAATGGGGAATGGTTCAGATGATGCTTTTAGCAGGTTTCAATGTATGAATGGTTTGACATTAGGTGTGCATAATGAGGCTAGACTAAACCAAGTAACCACTGAAGATTAGGGAATATATAAGGCAAGGATATTTAGACTTGGATTTGTGAAAAAGAGTTGGAAATTGGGACTGTTTAGTAGAACTACTTGCTCTTCAAGAACATTGATGGTGCCTCTTTAAACAATCCTTGAAATTCTGGGAGAAAGGTCCCATCTGTTGCCTCCCAAGCTTGTCATAATTTCTTTCATCTTTACCCTATGAAATCAACATGTTTGGTTCTGTGAGCGCAGTTGCTAGGTAAGCCCCATAATGATGTCCAAATGAGAAGTTAATGTCATTAACTGAGCCTCACAAATGTCTCCATTCTCCAAGAATAAGAAAGCTCTATGAATTCTTTGGATTTCTTTATCCTGATCATTAAAGTTCTGTCAACTAGATTTTAGATTCTTTCGTTGGTGAAGCTATCCTTCTAGCTTCATGATCATTTTGGCAGCCTTTTCCATACATTTTCTGGAGTTCAGAGTATAGTCCATCTGTTTGTTGGTTGACTAATCTATTAGTGAGCATCAGTTTTTGGGTCCAAGCCAATCTTAATCATATAATGAAACTTCTTTCAAATTAAAAATTAAGAGGTGAAAAGGCCAAATTGGTTTTTGACTGAAAATGATACATAACATGTAAGAGGATGATCAAGAGTTCGATTGCAGGAATAATGTAAAGCACATATTTTGACCTGTAACAATGGGGGTAATGTGGATATTTGTTCATGCCAACATTCCATGTTGCTCTAGTGATAAAAGAAGCATTCCATCTTTATTGGTACTGGTCATACTGTAGAAGCATTGCCTTGGTTTAGTGTCTAAGAATTTACATGTTGCCACTTCTGGAATGCTCTGTTAGAATAGTAAAGTTAAACATAGTGATTTAATAATAATTCAGACATCCGTCATAATGCTAGTTGCTGCTAAGTTCTAGTCTGCGTTTTTAATGATGTGAAAATAAGTACTTTGCTAACTGGTTTCAAAATTGATTGGGATTTGAGAGTCCTCATCTCCAACATCATTATGGACAATTATGCTGTCGTTTGCTGTGGTTTTTTTTTAAATACATCAAACAAGGCTAAAGATGTGCCTTAGAAAGCCCCTTTCTTGTTATGGATAAAATGCAATAAGTACAACTTGCCAGGCACTTGCATTTGGCCCATCCCCCTCCCATCCTGATTCTAGCAGTTTAGCTGTCCTATGTTCCCTTCTCCCCGCCCGCCCCCCTCTTTATCATGGATTTCTTATTACTCTGCATTGAATTTTGTGCCTGAACTTAACCTATCAGTTCTCTTGGTGTTACCCTTAGTTGATTGAAAGTCTACTTATTTAGCTGTCAATGAAATTCAATCTGAAATCTCTTGATTTTTCTTTATATTTACATTGACAGACCAATGACAACAATGTTGTCTTTTCCTGTCTGCTTGATATATTTTTAATGCGTAACTCTTGTGGTGCTGTGCAGGATAACTTTGGTAGGCTTCATGAGAGGAGCAAAGAAATTCCAAAGACAATGAAGCAGCTCACTAGATTATTTCCTAATAAAATTTCTATCCAACTTCCACAGGTTTAATTTTGGCATCTTATTATGTTATGTCTGTTGCACTTTGTTCCTTGTAGAAAGTATTTCTTGATATGTTTAAAGCATGGCAGGATGAAGCCCAACTTTTGGATTGGAAACAACAATTGGATCGTGATGTTGAAACCCTTAAAGCCAAATCTAATATTCTTAGCATCCGCTCTGTAAGTTTTACTAACTTTGGAAAATTGAGAGTTCTCATTCAGTTCTTTCATTTCTCTTTTACTTTTCAAGAAGAAAATAATAATAATAATGAGAATAATAATAATAATTATTATTATATTATGTCGATAATTCTCATACATCATCATTAACCAAAGAGAGTGAGCTTCTCTTTATCTTGTTCGCTTTTCTGTATAGTGCTATATTTCCATTTCAAGAAGTTATGGATGTGTTAGATCTGTCTGAGATTGCACTGTGTCCATCATTTTCTGATGGAAAGGTATAACTTTCATTATGTAAAATAAAGGCTTGCCACATGTGTAATAGATGGAAGATTTCCCCACTTCCAGAAGTTCATTTGAACCATCTTGGTTTGGATCTAACCTAGTGCTTTCTTTGAGATCAGGATAATTTATTTGAGGTTCTATGCTCAATAATTTCAATGTTTTGAAAACAGATTTCTTATCGAATTGTAAAAGGAATGACTCAAATAGAACCATGCCATTTATTTGTTTATCTTGCTGTATTTATTCATTTTCTGTGAATCAATGCATAGATGGCATTTACCATCTGCATATAAATGCAACGTTAATTAGGGGTTTGGTTCACCCAAATTTTATTGGGCCCTGGTCCAATCATATTAGCCATGGAATTATTTTGGGCCTGAAATTTGAGATTGATCCTGGGTTTTTCATAATTTGATTGGGCCTAAGAGAGCTTAATTTTGAACCAGGTGAATCAAGAGCCCACTTGGATAAACTCGATCTCCTCCTTACTGAGCCGAGGTTACTGCAATTTTATATGGAGTCCAAATGGAGCTTGGCATTAGCCTGAGCAAGCTCAGTTCAAGCTTGGAAGTTTAACCGGATTCTAAATATTTAAATAATCCACTAACGGTTAAAGTAATCACCTGTCAAAGCCTTGATCATGAATTATAAACTCAAAATAAAGTCAAGAAACCATTAAATATACTTCCAAATATATTGTCACTCAATAAAGCTATCTATGTAATGAAACAAATATTTTTTATATGATCACTCTCTGAGTCATAATAATTTAATAATCCATCAATCGAAGTTTTTTGTGACCTTGATTCCTCAAAAATTTGGCTGTTGGATCTATCCTGATGTCTGAGTATGCATATGTGTGTGTTATTTATATATCAACCAGTTCAGAGATTTTGACCTTAGCCTGATTAATTTGGGACTATTTCAGGCTTGGTTTGAAGTTAATTTTGAGCCTTGGAACAGGTTCGATCTCAGCCTAATTTCTTCAAATCAATTTTATATTCCAGCCAAACTCGACCTTCTCAGATAAATTGGCAGCCCTACCCTTAATATGATGCTGTGTGACTTGAGTTTAGTGAATGCAAGTGTTCTGTATTCATTTCATGCTTTAATAAGAATGGAATCCTCTTGAAACTTGCAGAATAGTTCTCTTTTTATATATATATATAAATCTGCATGATTCCATCATCAATGGTATGCATAATCTGTGTATGATTGCACTCCTAATTTGGTGTCATCTCCGTTGGGTCTAGGTGGTGTAAATGTTTGTATTCATTTCATGCTTCAGTGAGAATTCCACTCTCTTGAAAAATCTCTTCAAATTCCATGACACTGCTGTCACGGTAGTTTCATAAATCTTTCATGAGAGATTTGACCTTCACCGGGCAAATCCTGCTTATGTTTTAAACTGGCAATTCAATGACTGCGTTTCTGCCTTTATCCACATGACCTGTTGTGTGATTACTGTAATCCAGAGATCATGTCACCCCTTAGCTAGAAAAGTTGCTGTTTTGTTTGTCAGTAACCAGCTCTTAAGGCAATGCCTAGTGTTGTCCTGAAAATTCATCTTCTCTTCCTTGTGCATGGTTTTCTCATTGAACACCATGGGTTCCTGTCAATGTTCCCTTTGTCTTTCTAGTTGTATTGGACTCCGTCCAGTAATCACACAAAATCCATGGTTTTCTGAGATCTTATATTGCCTATGAATCACCACAAAATCCAGCAATCTTACATGATTCAAATTAGTATTTTTTCTTACATCTCCCAGCTAGTTTTGTAGGGCTTACAAACCCCTTAATAATATTGTCTTTTTTATTTTGTGATCTGCAGGACTTTAGGTTTCTTTTCTTTCTTTCTTTTTTATCTTTTTTTTTTTTTTTTCGAAGAAGGGAGGGGGGGGGTTGGCCGGGGGGTCTAATGGTTATTTCACTGCTCATAGGTAGTGATTGGCCAATCAGCCCTTTGCTCTCTATGTTTCTGAATTGATGCAAAAGTCTTAAGATGGTGCTACTGAAATGATCACTGAAATGTTCATGGCTGTAAAGCAAATGGAAGCGTGGAATTCATTATAGTTGGCCTTAAGCTGTTGACCTTTTATCTGTTATTACTGCTTTAAGTGCTCTATTAGTTTGTGTTCACGTGATTGTGTTGAAGAATATTGCATATGAGTAGCATGTTCTGAAATTAATCTGGTATCAAATCAGTCTTCTTTTAATCTGTCCTTGCAACTGTTGTTTTTCCCAGTGGGTTTATTTATGACCATTTCTAGATTATCATTTGTATAATTTGCAAACATATTAACATCCTTCCACCTTCCATGTTTTGCAGTTTCTAAACCGCAATGGATTAGACTGTAATGATCTTGAAACAGTATCTATAAAGGATCAAACACTTACAAATGAAAGTGAGTTTTTTTTCGTTGGACTTATTTACTCCTTATCTTGTTTTTACGATGCCAGAATGCTTGCCATTGTTATCAATTTTTATTCTTTTTATTTCACAGATGTGGATAAGATAGTTGGTTTTGCACTTAGTCATCACCTTAAGAACAATAAAGTTGAAGCATCTGCCAAGGATGCGAAGCTCATACTTTCCAGTGACAGGTTTCTATAATTTTTGGCTAATATTTTATATTATTGTATTATGAAACTGGAGACTGATTTTTCTCCCCATCTGACATACTAACATTGTTGTCAATAACTGACAGCATTAAGCATGGGCTAAGTATGCTACAAAGTATCCAAAATGATACTAAGAGCACAAAGAAATCACTCAAGGTCTCTCTCTCTCTCTCTCACTCTCTCTCTTCTTCTCTGGATGTGTTTTCACATGTGTTTCCACCCCTTCCCTTTGTATATGTGTGCATGTGTGATATATGCCCCAGCAGTTTGATGCTACAGAGTTTAGTTCCTCTTATCTATTTTGGATCTTTTGCCTTGAGCATTGCAGGATGTGGTTACTGAGAATGAATTTGAGAAGAGACTTCTTGCTGATGTTATTCCACCCAATGACATTGGTGTTACTTTTGATGACATTGGAGCCTTGGAGAACGTGAAGGACACTTTGAAAGAGTTGGTGATGCTTCCTCTGCAAAGGCCAGAATTGTTCTGCAAAGGACAATTAACAAAGGTTTAAGTCTTCCATATTCCATCCAAATGTTATCATGCTTCTCAGTTATCAGTTCATATAGTCCTGGGTGATATTTCTTTTAAAATCCTCACTCATTGTTGGATAAATTTTGCTTGGTGGACAACAAACAAGTTTGTCCACATTCATGATCTACAACACCTTGATGATGGTTAAGCTCCTGAGTTGCTTTTGTTGTTGTGAAGTATGTATTTCTTTGATATTTTAAATTGGAAGGATATCGGTTCTTAGGTATGCAGGTTCATAAAGCATATTTTTGTTTGAAGGCATATGTGGCACATGTAATGGACTACCTTAGAGTGGCAATTATATTTACAAAGTTGTCAACATCAGCTTTTCTTCTTGTTTTGCAGCCTTGCAAGGGAATATTGCTCTTTGGCCCTCCAGGTACAGGAAAGACCATGCTTGCTAAAGCTGTTGCAACGGAGGCAGGTGCAAATTTTATCAATATATCAATGTCAAGCATCACCTCAAAGGTATTCATTCATAAAGCATTAGCATGTACCATCGATTGCACTTTTTCTGTTGCCTGACAAATCTAATGCATGCCTTATTTATAACAGTGGTTTGGGGAAGGAGAGAAGTATGTCAAAGCAGTTTTCTCATTGGCCAGCAAAATTTCTCCCAGCGTCATTTTTGTTGATGAGGTAGCAAGTTAACCAGTAAAACCTTTTTGTCCTCTTCATTAATAATTGCTTAGCATTGCCTTGCTTCTACTTCAAGCTGCATTATTTTTCATTCTACTTTCTAGAGTCCAGTACTACTGTTAAAGATGACTCATGTCATAGCAGTTATTCTTGGTGATTACATACATTTCCTTGCACAGGTTGACAGTATGTTGGGCAGGCGAGAAAATCCTGGAGAGCATGAAGCCATGCGGAAGATGAAAAATGAATTCATGGTGAACTGGGATGGGTTACGCACAAAAGATAAAGAACGTGTATTGGTGCTTGCTGCAACCAATAGGCCTTTTGACCTTGATGAGGCTGTCATTAGGAGACTTCCTCGGAGGTAAATACTGTCATTTGAAGTTGCATGGAGGCATTTATTACAGTTTTGCATCTTAAATGTTAAGCCTAATGATTTTAATCCATATATTTTATGCAGATTAATGGTAAACTTACCTGATGCATCAAATAGAGTGAAGATTCTTAGAGTAATATTAGCCAAAGAGGAGTTGGCACCAGATGTTGATTTAGAAGCACTTGCCAATTTGACGGATGGATATTCAGGAAGTGACTTGAAGGTTTGTTTGAATTTAATATAATATTTTGCAGTTTCTGTGGTTTTTGGAGAAATCAAGTAATTTTGAAATTGCACTCTACCTTCTGTTCTCAGAATCTGTGTGTAACTGCTGCACATTGCGCTATTAGAGAAATTCTGGAAAAGGAAAAGAAGGTTTGTATTTATTTTTCAGAAATATTTGGTTAGTATCTTATTTTTCCTCCTTTAAGATAACAAATGGGGATGTTCATTTATGGATCTATTCTTTACATGTAACTTGCCATCTTACCAAAAATTATTTCAACATTAATACGTGGAGAGATACAGAAGGGAGTTATGCTTTTTGGTGAAGATTCTAACTGGATGTTAATAATGCAGAATCTTTTACTTTCCTTGGATATGTTATCTTATTAATTCTTCTAAGGCTTAAAGTTTTGATCCTTTATATGGAATCATGTGATGGCTGTGTTTGGTTGCAGAATAATTAGCCTGGAGTTTACTTAGTTCTAACCGGCTTTGGATTAAACTACTGCCCCATACATGTTGGAATAGTTTACTCAGGATTATCTCCAAAATAATCTGTTTACTTTTGGTAATGCCTATTTTATCATTGGGATAAACTGCCTTCAAAAACAGTGTCTGGCAGAGTAAAGGTGAATAAACTGGTTAAGGTGGTCTTATTCTGCTTTAGCCCTGTAAGACAACTCAGCTTGAGATGCATATAATGTTAATTATCTGGGAACATAAATACTAACTTCTCACTCTAAATGTGGGATGATTGACTTTTTTGTCATTCCATGTTTAGTGGTATTTGTTTATGCTTGTGCTGTTTAGGTACACTGCAAACAACTGCATGATTTATGCTTATTTTGCATGAAAAGTTATGTGTACAGCCTGTGTCTTCTAATTTATGACTGAAAAATCAACTTTCAGTTGATGTTTTAACTATTGACTATCTTTTCCTTTGTCTAAATAAACAATAGTCATTATCCTTTTGCAAAGTGCATGCCCATGAAACCAATAATCAAGACTTGAAAATATGTTCTTAAATGCACATGACTTCCATCGAGATCATATCTAGTCTTGGAAAGATGATGTGAAAACCCAAACAAGGGATTTGTTGAATAATGATTATGCAAGGGATGGTTGTGCTGCTCATCTAGTTGCTACTCTTAGGGTAGGTTTTTGTCAATTGAATATACACTAACAAATGCTCAATCGGCTGTTTACCTCCACACCCCCTCAAAAGAACAACAGGAAAGAGGATACAAAAAGTAAAAAATGGATTCCTCTTTACCTCATCCTCTTCCATTGTCGAACCCTTCTTCCTCAATCCGTTTTCATCTCCGCATGACCCACTTTTTCGAGCCCCCTTCTCCCAAGCTCAGTGACATTTATCTGTGGTTTCCATTTCCATCTCAAGTCCATGTCTGAGCTTATTGCTTATAGCTTCCTTACTTTTGCATGTGGCTCATAGCATTAATGGCAGTCGGTGGTAGTTGATGGGGAAAGGTGCATGTTGTCTTGGTGCGCTAAGTTGTAGCACTCGGATAGATTGAGTATGTACTGTATTATTGAGTTTGCATAAACTCTCACGTGCAATTGCACACTTACCTAATATGGGATAGGAGTCAACTGTATTGATCTAGTTTATATGCTTTCATCTGGTGTTGCTGTCGTGTATATGAATATGGTCATATAAACTAGTGCATTTATCATTGTTTTTTTATGCCTTGGCTTTTATTTGTTCACCATTCTTGTATTAACATACACATGGATGCGTGTAAAATATCACACTTCTCATTGAGCTTTTGTTTGTTGGGATCTCTATGTATGTGTTTTTGATTGTTCATGTTGATATTGAGGTGTGCTCATTAGGAAAAAAAAAGAAGATTCTAGAAAGAATGGGGACAAAAAAGGAAGGGGGTTAATGAGTGGTATATAATGGTACATCGGTGTAGTCTCATCAAAGTTATGTTTTTAGCTTACAGGGATTGAGTACTCAAATACAATAATTTATTTTAACATGTGGATTTTTTAATTAGTCATAAAACAAGTGCTTTTTATTGTTGTGTTTTCATTTTATTTTGCCTATTATTATAGTTAAGTACTTTTATTTTGTCATTACATGACCTGCACTAAAATATGCTTTTGTTTTTGCTTGGAGCTTAAAGTTGGTGTTTCTCCATTATTTGTTTTGCAATCTGCAGGAGAGAAGTTTAGCATTAGCAGAAGGTAGACCTTTACCTGCATTGCATGGAAGTGATGACATTCGTTCTTTAAGCTTGGAAGACTTGAAATTTGCACATGAGCAGGTTAGTTCTGTTTTTCTTACCCTTTTTTAAAAAAGTTAGCTTGGATTTCGAACATATATTGTAACCATGGCCGTAACCCAATCTTTTCTGGGTTGAGCATATGTTTCTTTTTTCTTTTTTCTTCTTTTGAGTTTCAAGGTGTTATATCTTGCACAAATCGAATCTCATTACAAAGCTTTCTAGGGTCTGTTCACATAGCCAGTTGGTGGGTGTTTGGATACTAGTGACTTGGGGAAAGGCCACACTCAACCTGTTTTGGGCTACACCTCCTGTCCTAGTTTTCAAAAATAAATAAATAAAAATAGAAAAGGTTTGCTCTAATATTTTAACTATCTATTAACCTAATTCTTCTTCATGTTTGTAAGCTAGGTCTATCTTGTTTGACATTTGCACGCAAACTTCTCTGCCCCTGCAGGGAACATTATGTCTCTCAATTATCTTCATGTAAAGCTTTACCTTCTGCCCCATCGTATGGTATCCACAACACTGATACATCTCCATTCTATCTGCTTTAAACGTCAGAAATTCTGTATAACTGAAATGTTCTTTTAAATATAGAAGCACTGTGGGTTTATTTCTTCCCCTCTTTTTGCGGGCATGTACAACTGTCATTCACTGTTGATATGCTGACTAAATCCAAGATTTCCCATTAGGAGTGTTCACATGCCAATGATAGCATTCCAGTTGGAGTCCAATAATGGGATCTTCAACTTCTGTGATCTCTATTTTCTCCCACTCACTGTCTTTTCCAATCAACCGTTCTGAATTCTGATGGTGTCTTAGAATTGAAAGTCAACGGCCCTTGCGTCCTATTATGGTGCAGGATATTTGTCTTGACCTTCTTTGATGTACTAGGAAGCACAGATTTTCCATTTTGCATGCCATTGCTGTACGGTATATGGGACTATGTTTTACTAATAAACATCCCATTCTGTTTTCGAACAAATAAGAAGGCCTAGATGCTTACCTGAGATGTCTGTATACTGGTTTACCTCTGTGTTGTGTCAACATTTTGATCAACATGATGGCTGCCATTGACTGGTTGTACTTAAAATTTGTGATGTTGAATGTTGTTACATGATGTATGCACCATGTTATTCTGATATCTAATTATGTTCCGTGGATTTTTTTGAATATATGTGTAAATAATATATTTATTCATTGCCATTTTCTAACCATACTACATTTTTTATTTTTAAAAAAAGTTGAATTGGCATATCCGTATTATGTTGTATCTGTATATCAAAATGCAGGTTCTTTTTTTATAAGACTCTATACGTCAGCTTTTTAAGTCGAAACTCTGCAAAAGCTTGAATGCATATAGAAATAGTTTGTTATAACTTTGCAAAAGCTTGAATGCATATAGAAATAGTTTGATATATCAAACAGTTGTCCATCCTGTTTCCCTTTTACTTCTAAAAGACCTTGCTGGAACAGGAATTTATGTTTCTTTTGCCTTTCTTAAGACTATGACCTTATTGCTGACTGATTTGTGTGATCGTGTAGGTATGTGCTAGTGTATCATCCGAATCGGCAAATATGAGTGAGCTTCTCCAATGGAATGAGCTCTATGGTGAAGGTGGCTCGAGGAAGAAGAAAGCACTGAGCTATTTCATGTAGGAGATGTCCATCTTGTGTACAGATCATTTTGGTACATCCCTTCTGCAAAAGTTGGCAATTTCGGCAGCCACCATGTGTGGTTTTCCTTCCGAGGCTCCTCATGTATTTAATTTGCATGTCCAAGTCATTTATTAATCTACAGTAAGTTATCATTTTCATCAACCTGTTATAACAATAGCCTTTTTTTGCCTGTAGTGTGGCACTTCGGCATGACTGGAGGCCTTTGTCTGTAAATACCATAGAAATTGCTGAATGGATTGAACACTACAACTAGAGCTTTTCCTTAATTTATTTAATATTTTTTTGTTCAAGTGGCTGGTGTTGTCATTGGATGTTACCGAGGGGGCTGTTTTTGTGGCATCTACCTAATTTTGAAATTTTGCTTGTTATCCTAGAACTTTGAATGATGAAAGGTGATTCGTTGAACAGGTTCAAACCATCCATGAATTTTTATTGTAATTGCATTATCTGTGGAAACCCATTTCATCTCAGTTCACTGTGTGTGGGGGGGGGGGGGGGTTTTCCAGTGTTAGATTTCTTGAGTTTCTTCTGCAAAGTAGCATCAAGCATGATGGCCTTGATTTATGGAGGCAAAGTACTTATAACTAAGATAATGTTGGATGGTACCTATAATAATGTTTTCCATCATGCCATTTTCCTTAAGTGTTACCATGAAATAATGTACTTGTTGTATTAGAATCCTATCTTACTAGTTGAGATGTTTCATAAGTGATCAGGAGACGAGTACACTTCCCACCAACAGAATCAAATGTCTCATTTTTTCTAGCAGTTCATTAGGACTTGCACATATTATGTATTTGCCCGAACTACCAAATGGTTGAATTATTGCCTTTACAGATGAGGTCCTAATAAATGAAAAATCAATCAGTTAACAAGAAAGAAATTAAAAAAAAAATAATAATTAAAGCTTATTTTCCAGTTCCTGCCCAATCTATTCTCTTTGGTCATTGGAGATAACCTAATCCATTCTAGTTGCTAATTAGTAAATAATTCTCTCTTCTCCAGGAAAGAAAAACATAGAGGGAAGTAAGGGATGATCGGATGGTGCCTTTCTTTGGCATTAAGGCAAGGATATAAGGAGGAAAACATAATTTGATAGCACTACTCCATGGCTTGGCCATGGAGAAGAAATTTCACATATTATAAATTTATTAGACTCCATTACTCCAAACAACGATGAGTCCCGTATCCCATTATGAGCAAACGGTCTATGTTGGGCTCCAAGAACGAAGTCATTAACACCATCTCCAAGCAGAACTCTTTCTATGTAGGATGACTTATTTAGCTGTTTGTCTGCCACTTGAAAACAATACCTAGCTCCACAAGGCCTCCTCTTTCTATCTTCTCCCTGCCACACTCTGACCATAACTTCAAACCCACAGGACTTGGTCTTCTTTAGACTCCCACAGGACTTCCCGGACTCTAAACCCAAGGCTTCTCCTGTCTTCTGTAACGATGACCTTCCCATCGTCCAAACGTTCCAAGGTTTTACACAAAGAATGAATAAGGGTGAATCAGGTTCATACTTCATTTTGACCTGTTCTTTAGCTCATCAATATATGATGCCAAGTAAGTTGGTATTGTGCTGCCCATGAAACCATCCAAATTCACCTTCAATCACATGCTGATGGACGGACGGACAGAGAGTAGCGACTGAAATGCTTTGGGGTCAATGCGGGACCAAACCACTGTGATCGAGGCCTGGGCATATTGGCATCCGGATCCGGCATTTCAACCTTTAACTTCGAGGTGATTTATTGTCTTTGGATAAATCTTTTTGGAAGAAACTGTCTCCAACGAAGAATAGCAGTTGAATAGAGAACATAATCTTCTATTTGTTCAGTTATCCTCTGAACACCCCACGTCATATAGTTTAATTCCAAAAAACATAGAGGTATTATCACACACACACACACACACACACACACGAAGAATAAGCAGCTGTTGCATTCGATAGTTTTCGATCCCCACGGTATGGAGGATCCAATTTGCCAATCTCATGATTTAGAGGGCAAATTGAGACTCTGTTTGGATTGCTGAATTGGATTGGATTGTATATGGAAGAGGAGTAGGCTTGGATTAGCAAGCTGGTACTGGGCGGATTGGTTTAACCCGGCCCGCCTTAATTAATGCCCTGAGTGGTAGGGGCCGGGCCTATGATATTAATTTCAATCCATTTCTTTTTCTCCCAAACATTGAATTGAATCGAGGGAAAAGACTTCATACACCGCATCCGGTGCAGCAAATCCTATAAGCTGCACCGCCCCTTCTTATTGGTCCATATGCTTACGATACTCATTAAAAAATATTAAGACAGTCTTACGACATCCTGAGAAAATAATTTATGACACCCCAGTTTTAAGACACTGTAGTTATAAAATTAAGACACCCGTTTAGAAAGCAAAAAAAAAAAATACTGACACCCAGTTGTAAATTTACGACACTGTAGTTATAAAATTACGACACCCCTTCAGAAAATGTGTCTGTACATAAATTTCAAAAAAAAGAAACTAAACGGATATTAATGCACGTCATGTTAAAATTTAAGATGACACCCCAGTTTTAAACTTACGACATCGTGGTTATAAAATTAAGACACCTATAATCTGCCGGTTCGGACTACCGCATACCCTCGCCACCGACAACGGTCGGTAGTTCGACAACACACCCTTCAGAGGATTCTGCACTGAGCTAGGCATTCATCAGCGGTTCACCTCTATCGGTCACCCTCAGACCAATGACACAGCCGAGGTGACGAACCGCATCATCCTCCAAGGACTCAGGGCGCGGCTGGATGACTTCAAAGGAAGATGGGTCGAGGAACTCCCCAACGTGCTGTGGGCCTACCACACGATGCCGCGGGCTCCAACATGGGAGACTCCCTTTAGCCTTGTCTTCGGGTCTGAGGCTGTCATCCCTGTAGAGATTGGCATCCCAAGTCCCCGAATGGAGTCGTACGATGAGGAGGACAACTCGAACTAGCTGCGGGCCAACCTCGACCTTGTGAAGGAGGTACGTGACCGAGCGTGACTCCGGATGGCTGCCTACCGACAACAAACCGCCAGGTATTGCAATGCTCATGTTAGTCCTAGAATATTCTTGCCAGGAGACCTAGTCCTCAGATGGGTCGAAGTCTCGAAGCCGACGGAAGGAGGCAAGTTGTCGCCAAATTGAGAAGGGCCCTATCGAGTCATCGAAGCCCTCCACCATGACGCATACTGAATCGAAGGACTAGATGGGAAGCCGCTCCCTCGGACCTGGAACTCCGACAACCTCCGTCGGTACTATCAGTAATGTACCCCTTCTTTACATTGGGCAAATTATTTGTATTCTTTTGGACTTACATGTCCCATATTTTATACTAATAAAAATGTATTCGAGTAACTTATCTCCCCAGCCAAAAGCTCGACTCCAGCTTGGCACTTCAAACCCAATGTACCATCGGCATCAAAAGCCCGAGGCCAGCTCGGCACTTCAAGCCTGATGTACCATCGGCACCAAAAGCCCGACACCAGCTTGACACTTTAAGCCCGATGTAGCATCAGTAACAAAAGCCCGAGACTAGCTCGGCACTTCAAGCCCAATGTACCATCGATCCCCACGATATGGAGGATCCAATTTGCCAATCTCATGATTTAGAGGGCAAATTGAGACTCTGTTTGGATTGCTGAATTGGATTGGATTGTATATGGAAGAGGAGTAGGCTTGGATTAGCAAGCTGGTACTGGGCGGATTGGTTTAACCTGGCCCGCCTTAATTAATGCCCTGAGTGGTAGGGGCCGGGCCTATGATATTAATTTCAATCCATTTCTTTTTCTCCCAGATATTGAATTGAATCGAGGGAAAAGACTTTATACACCGCATCCGGTGCAGCAAATCCTATATAAGCTGCACCGCCCCTTCTTATTGGTCCATATGCTTACACACTCATTAAAAAACATTAAGACAGTCTTACGACATCCTGAGAAAATAATTTATGACACCCCAGTTTTAAGACACTGTAGTTAAAATTAAGACATCCATTCAGAAAGCAAAAAAAAATTACGACACCCCTGTTGTAAACTTACGATACCGTAGTTATAAAATTACGACACCCTTTCAGAAAATGTGTCTTTACACAAATTCCAAAAAAAAAAAGCTGAACGGGTATTAATGCACATCATGTTAAAATTTAAGATGACACACCGTAGTTATAAAATTAAGACACTCATTAAAAAGTCAAAAAAAATTACGACATCCCAGTTGTAAATTTACGATACCATAGTTATAAAATTATGATACCACTTAGAAAATATATCTGTACACGTTAGACATAGCTTCGAGATCTATGTGGATATAAAGATGGAAAAGATGATCGAATTTTGAACTTGACTATATTCAAATGTCGCCTAATCTACTTTATATGTTCGTATTGATAATATTGTAGATGTGCTAATTTCTTATATGGATTAATTTGAAGTATTTGGTGGCATATGAGTTTTTTTTTTTTTTGGTTACCATTCATGTGTTATCTTTCTGTGACTCGGTTCTTAGTTAAAACACTCCACGTGTAAAGTTTTATGGCTTTAGGAGGTTTTTAAAGAAATTAAAAGAGAAGGCCACTGCCCCCACAAACAAAATTTTATTGAAATCAAATAGTTGCAATAAGGTTACACTTGAAGAGAGGAGATTACAAAGATGTTTGTGTGATTTGAAGCACTTCTTGGGGTAAAGGTTGCCTCACATAGTAAAGCTAGCAATAATTTTATATTGGATTGATGAATAGGAGTACTTGTTGAAGAAAATTTTTGAGTTCCTTTTATTCCATTAATGGTACATGAAAGATAAAATTAGTTGAGCCGTACATTTCCTTTATTAAACCTGCACTTTCTTCCTCTTCTATATTGTCTAAAGCTTGAAGGTATTGAAAGATAATGTTCTCATTCTGAGGCTATTCGCAAGGCATTCTATGATAAATTTGAAAAAGGAGTATCCAATGAATAAGTAGTTAACTGACTTATGAGTAACTCCGTAAAAAACACATCTTGTACTTACTTATTGCCCTTTCTTCGGTAGGTTATTTTCAATGTGTCGTTTATTGTGAAAGACCAACGAAAAAAAAAAAATCTTAACTTTCTTTGATTTACTAATATGTAAAGAGAGCCTATATTATATCCATCATCATTACAAAGCTTTTATACTAGTACATCAACTGATGATGATGACCAAATAGCAAATGATGGACAAATAGCAGACATTACAATAGTGGTAGCGGCAGCGGCGGCGACGATAGTAGTAGTAATAATAATAATAATTTATTATAATCAATAATATTAAATTTTATGTGTGATATTAATTATATTTACAAGCATATTTTTGTTATTATAAATTTATGCCAAGAACATGTGTGTCTCAAAATTATGGGCAACTTTTTTATTTTTTAATGATGGTGGATTTTGTTTCATTAATTTCATATTTTCTTTTTTCTTTTAAATTTCAATTCTAGGCTTTGGCCTAAAACAATCGTGGGCTACTTTCATATTTTTTTAAATTTCAAGTTAGATAAAAGGACTAGGCCTAGAAAAATTATGGTTTATAACTTTTTGCAAAAGTTTCTTTTGAGAGTTTGTAACTATGTTAATAAATAAATATAATTAGCTAAATTTACTAATGAGTATAATAGATATGGTATGGGACAAGGATATTTCTATGTTCATATCCATTCTATGCTCATGATGGATACTGCCACATGTTTCTCTTCTCGTACTTGTACCATTTTTTAGCATTCACACGCATCCCAAACGAAGAAGAGGCAGACATGTACATATGAGTTTGAAAAAATTACCGTTCCTACATATTCATCCTATACACGTGATGGATATTACCACAAGTCCTATACTAATATCTGTATTATTATTATTTTTACTTCCATACCCATTCCAAATAAAGTGAAGGCCAACGAGTATCCAAAGGAAGTTGCTATCCTTGCCATTTGAAGCATAAGTCATTGGTCTTCAAAACACCTGATATTTTGTTATGTAAGTATTTTAAAAGTAGGAAATCACATCTAATAATTTAGATTATTAATGTGAATTTTCATTATTAATTTAGGTATGAGCATACCTAAGTACAGATCTTCTAGAACATGACTATGTCAAAATATGTAATATGTTATCTCCTAAAATTGATTGGTTATATATAGTAAGCTCATAAGATTTTACAGTTAATGGGATGTGGGTAGATGGTTGGCAACTCAATTTCTAAATGCTTACCTTAAAAAAAAAGGGACATTCTAAGAAGGAAAAAAAGTTTTGAGATATTTATCATTGTCATAATTCATCAATACTCAAAATTTGATGGACAAAAAAAAATCTCTATAAGAAGCAAGAGAACCGGTCTCTAAGCTCAAACATGACTTAATCTAAATGCCCCTTAAACGGTCGCTAAAGAGATATTTAGATGCTCCAAACCCAATCATCCTTCCTAGCCATATTATCAATAGACCTGGAGAGATTTATATGATGAAATTGATTTCCACATCACCATCTCAATGAAGTTTTCTTATATTCACACTGTTTTTGCCTGGGGGTGCAAATCATATCAATTCACGAATGAGTCATGGCAACTTTAAGACATAACAATGGATAAGTTAATTCAAACACAACCCAATTAAACCATGCTAGAAATCTAGATATGAACTCAAAAATAATTTGCATATTAATCATGTTAGAAATTTAGAGACAGACACAACACATATATCATATGAGTTAACGAGATGATTCATACAACTTATTTGACAAACATGTGTTCAATTAATATGAATGTATGATCTATTTTTAACCTATATAATTTAAAATTAAATTTTACTTCATCTAATTTATGTAAGTTATATTTTACATTTTTTCTGATGAAATATTCAAAAATATTTTTTACTTCTTATTTTTATTCTTCTATTTTGCTTATTATATATATTGAATAAAGTTAGATAAAATATCTGTTTTATTTAATAATTATGTCATTAATTATATTAATCAGGTTAATCATATTTTAACACAAATCTATTTATGCCACGCAAGCTGGTTAACAGCATGCCGATATTGCCAAAATTGTGACCCTTGTCTTTGGCAAATGAAAAATCTTAACCGGAGGTGACCGGATCCCTTGAGCACCGGCTTTTATAAGACGGCTCGCGCGCTCTCTCTAAGCTGCTTCTTTCGTTGGCCGGCCCATCGCTCTCTCTCGCTCTCCGTCGGTAACACTACGATCCGGACCGGCGGACGAGAGAATCTCCAACAAGCATCGAGGAATTCGTTGAAACGTTCGATTCGGTGGCGTCGATCGAGAGAACGTACGAAAAAGAATTTCTGGCAGCCAGGGTTCTCGTCGTGAATTCCAATTCACTTCTGGATTCAATCCAAGAGCATCAGATTCGATCGAGAGATCTCTTTTCTCGCTTAGCAATTCCTTCGAGGTAACCGACTATAACAAGATCTTCTACCGGTCTATACTCTATTCTTATTAAAAGAGAATAATTCGGGTTTCCTCCGTCGTTAGACGGTAAAATTATCTATTAATGTATTTTATTTCTGTATTTTTTAACAAATTTTTCCAGCAGCTTATATAACAAGATTTTATATTGGGAAACTATCGATAGCATCATCTTTTTTAGAAAAAAACACCGCGTTGTGATTAGGGATAGGGATAGAAAGTAAGAGGAAAGGAAGTCAAGTAGATCTTGGGCGAAGGAAACTAATCTAGGGTTTCCCCTGGCCTCGCTGCTATAGATCCTGTGATCCGGTCCTTCTCTTTCTCTCCCTCCCTTCGCCCTCCCCATCCCACGAATCTAATCTAGGGTTTTCTCTGATGTTCTGCTTTAGATCAATCCTTGCTGCAATTCCCGATCTTGGCCGGGATGGACTTGCTGGTCTCTCTGGCCGAGGGTCGGGGATGGGCCAGATGGTGCTTCGGCGCTGATGAATGCCAGGAGTGTTGGTGCGGCGTCTCTTGTGGAGGAGAAGGGGAAGAGTTTGATGGCGGAGGTGCGTCCGCCACCACGGGCTTTGCTAGAAGAGAATGGTAATGATGTGGCGGGAGGTGCTGGAGACGTGGAGGCATGACGGAGGTTCAAGGAGGTGAGGTTGCTGAACGAGTCCATGCTTTAGAGAAAGGAAAAGGATGCTCTTGTTGAGAGAATTTTGGAGCTTGAGAAGGAGGTTAGTGGTGCCATGAATGCCTTTCTCGATTTAGATCAATAAAGATAATTTTTAATGTAATCACTTTTATATTTTGATGATGACTACTGTGTTGCTTTATTAAAAATTATAAATATTTCAAAATAGAGAATTTATTAGCTATAGAAAGGTTCCTTGTTATTGTTACAGTCATGTGTTGATATATTCCTTTTACGTGCACTTCTTTCCCATGGGTTATGGCCTATGGCCTGCTTCATAGAAAAACAGTTATAACAATCAATGATTATTTATAATATTTTTATTTAATAAGAATATGGTGACATTTTTTGTGCATTGCTCACTTCGAACTTGAATTATTGTTAGTTTGCTACAAAACACCTCGTGTGATGATTGATGATGTTTTGGTTGTTGTAAATGAAGGCATAACAAACGAAAACATGTCTTCAATGTAGGAAGCAATGCAATTGACATTATAACTTCATGAATGCTATGAAATGAACACTTGAAATTTATGGAGTATTACTGGTGTATCCGGATATGTGTGTGTAAGAGAGAGAATGAATTTTGAGAGGGTAAAGAGGAAAAATCCTTTATAATAGATTTATTTGAAGCTTTGATAAAAACCCCTGCAACTCCTAAAAATGAGAAATCTTATTACGATTTAGTAGCCATGAAGAACTTCTGTCATTTTCTTTTTGAAAAAAAATAAATGCTATATATTAGTTCAATGCTTTTGTTTTCTATTTTCCTTTTCTTTCCCATTTAGTATGAATTTAATCTAGTACATGACAGAAAGCTGAATCCATCCATCAGAGATAGGATGATGCATATGCTCTTGAACTCCCATTTTCTTCTTCAAATTTATTTTTAGATCAAACATATTCTCTTACAATTAAAACATCGCAACAACAACAACAACAATAATTACTGTTCAACTAGTTCTATTTAAACCTTCTTGAACAACTATGCTTTTCAAGTCTTCTTATATGAGCTTTGCTTTCATCATCCCACAACTGTTAAATCAAACATTTTAAGCAAGAATGGGTCAGAGTTTACTTTCCCATGCAAAATTGTGTTCAAGTATAAGCATGATATAAGCCATTGTTGTTGTCTATGTTCAGGAAAAGTGGCACCAAATATCAATGGCAGCTTAATAACAAAGTCTGTAAATTTTTTTCTCTTCCCTCTTTGTCATCCAATCTAGCTAGTTGCAATCTCACAAACAACTTCGACCTATTAGGATAACAGATATGAGGACTTAGTTCCTTCTTTTACCTTTCATTTGAAAGACCTTGAGCATGCCCATATGGTCAACCTATTTTTTCAGTCACTATCCAAGTGCGAACTCCCAGCCCATTATCTTTAGTTTATATATGCGTGGGTTGCAAGTTACCATATCCACTTAAGCAACAATTGAGAAGGAGGGGACTGCAATCTCCATCTTGACTTTAGCGTGTAGCCCAATTAAGATTACTTGACTTAAAACTCATGTTCTAAGTCAAGCTTGCAGGGCTAATTCCAAACAAACAAACAAAAACTCAAGGCTTTGTTGACTAGGTCTTTTGCATTCAAACTAGGTGTTGATGGTGGGAAGATGAGCAGCAGTCTCCAAGAAAGGAGTATTATGACTTATGACTTCCTGAGTTACTCCAAAATTTTAAAGCATTTTCAGAGTCAATTGTTAGCAATAGCGATGTTAGTGTTGATATCTAGGTGAAAATTTAAATTATGTGGTCCATGTTAATGTATCTTTAACTTCTTTGACATGAGCCCACATGATCTCAAAGAGGCCATGGGTTAGATACTTCAGTATGAACAAGCTTAGTTTTATAATTACAATAGCACCGCGCTGTGACGACTGACATCAATCTTTCCTAAGTCCACTTGAACACAAGATAAGGTTAGTCCATTTATTTTATTTATATCAACTGTCATCGACCACCTAACTCAGCATTAATGAGGAATATTGAGCACCTCCTCTCTAAAATTTACCAAAGAAAATTACACATGTTGCATGAAAACAAGTTCTTTTCATTGCTTTACCACAGACATCATTTCAGATCCTGTCTGCATCGCAGTAGGGGAGGATTGGGATGTTTGAAGAAATGTGATTTTCTAACATCTACTCCATTGACTACTTATACACAAAATAAAATAAAGTTTGATTATCTCATTTTTAGACAAAAATAATCATGGGAATGGATAAGAAGTGGAGATGCTGCTGTCATGATTTTCAAAACTCATGTCATATAGAAAATCTTATACACACCAAAAACTCACCAGATATTTTTTTCATAGTGACTTGCGATAAGTGTTTCAATGCATAGTCATTAAGACACAAGATACGAAGACAGACTAATCTTATTCCTACGGAATGAAATTCGAAAGAATGCTATTACAAAAATCAAAAAATATGAATGTTTTCTAATCTTTTTACTATGGAACCAAATTCGAAAGAATGTTGATTTCTGAACCCAAATTGAACCAAGTGAAGGAGCAATGGATTGGGTTACATAGTTTGAGTTTGAGATTTATTTCCTTTCAGCAACAAGTCTAGACTATATTTATAAAATATAAGGGCCTTTGAGGAGAGTAGTAAAAATTTTACTTCATTCTTCTTTATCATTGAATTTAATGCCATTAAGAGGTGAGGCGCATGTCCATTTGGAATTTCTTTCTTTCTTTATAGATATTGCAAAGCAAGGAAAAATGTACAATAAATCAAGAAAATAAAAAAATGGCACGACATAATTCTGAGTGTGTTATAATCCATAGTTAATCTAGACTGATTACATGGGCACCTTTTTTATTATGATGCTGCAAACACCTTTTCTATTTTATTCCTTTTATTGCTAAAATATGTGAAGATCTAACATTATATTGAATGTGATTGCTTGTATTTTTCCTTTACATGTCAATCATTGCGAGCTGCCTTCTGCGGTTTGACATGATGTATCGTGTCTATTTGTTCTGGCTAAACATGTTTTTGTGTCCGATTTTTGGGTTCTTCAATATCATTGCAATATGCTTGCCTAGAAGTATTTTTATTGTCATGTCTAATTGCTTGCGTCTACATCCGGAAGCTGTTTAATTCATTCAGGAGCTGCTTCATCGTTTTTGATGTTCCTTTCTTATGCTTCTGAGCTCTTCATCCATTGAAGACAACTTTTTAATCATTGTGACTTTGTTCTTATGATCTGTAGTTGGACTATAATTTTCATTAGCATTTATACTTGATTTTGATTCCTTCCATTTTGTTTCTGTTTGGTGTAACAATTTTGTTAACTCTATTTTTTTATTAACAGCTCATGAATACCAATATAATATGGGACTTTTGCTAATTGAGAAAAAGGAACGGACTTCTAAATATGAAGAAATCAAACAAGAATTTGCAGAAGCAGAGGAGATTCTAAAGTAGTAACAGGCTGCGCACGTGATAGCTATATCAAAATATGAAAAGCAAAAGGAAAACCTGCAGAAGACCTTGGGGGTTGAGAAGCAGTGTGTTGCAGATGTACGTTAGAAGTAGTTATTATTATTATTATTATTTTTCACTAATTTATTATTAGTATCTAGAGTTATAAAGTTAATTATTTAGCCATAATTAATCAAAGTGTATCCTAGCTCCATCCCTGCATTATTGTGTATTTGGAATATCATGGTATTATATTTGCAATTTTATAATCATAACTGCTGTCATCTTCTATGGCATGTTTCCTTTCTTTGCTTCATCGCATGGTTAATTGTCTCTACTCTTAGAAACATATCGAATAATGCTTCTTAGCCTTAAAAGACTTCCGGAGATCAACTTGTTTTAAAGAAAGATTTTTTGAATTTTTCATTGAACTTTTGTTGAATGTCCTCACTTCTCTGTATTGATTGTTCAAACCAGCCTTGTTGGTAGAAATTTTTAACTATTTAAGTTTTAGTGGACTGCCATGAGAAAAGGGTTATAGGAATAAATAAAAATAGTAAAAGAAGTGCCTCTTCTGGATATGTTCATTGATAATGTTTATTCATTATATATCAAACATAGAAACTTCTGAAAATAAATGAATGCGACTAATCTGAAGTTGCTTGTTAAAAGTTATTTTGGTAAGTCTCCATTAGGAATTAAGATTGCTATTGCATGGAATTATTAAATTTTTTAATATAGTTTAGGAAAAAATTCAACAAATTATGGGTTCAGAATCTCCATACAAATTTTTGTCTTGAAATGCTTGATGTAATATTTTGAGTCTTCCTCTGAATTAAACTAGATCATTTATGGAATTGCAGCCTGTCAGAATCCTTTGGTTTAGGTATCTATGTTTTGCAGTGTCTAGATGCTATATAAGGTCATTTGTCATGGTTCATGAGTTCCCTGATTTTGGTACCCTGCATTCTCCTAGAGAAAGCAGGATTTTGCAATTTATGAGTGTGAAATTGTAGATTATTGCTTGAATAACATTATTGATGGGACCATTTCTTTGCTAATCATTTGATTCTTTGGTGTGGTGGTCAATGGATAAAGAAGCTTTCTTGGAGTACATGGGTGGACTAATGGCGGTGTCCAGGTCCATGGCTGTGAAGGCTAGTTGTTTCATAGAAACTGTTGCCGCCAAATCACTTTTGAGGAGCGTCGGGCGAGCTGGGATCTCTGCAGACCTTCAAGGATGTAGAGGGGTCTCCGTCTCGAGGATGTAGAAGGGTCACTTTTGATGAGCATCAAGCGACAGGAATGATGGGGACCGCCTCCTTCAGCCAAAAACCTACAAGAAAAGTCCCGGACCGGTGGTTCCGGCGGGGACCCTCCGATGCTCAAGTCAGCGATCTGGAGAACAGGAATTTTTAATGAAAGAGTAGAGATTGAGTCCCTTCCTCGTTGGGGGTCGGGCCCTTTATATACCTGTTTGGGGGTCCCTCTTACCCTTCGTTGATAACAGCCGAATCACATCTTCCGTTAAGATCGGCTATGGCTGCTAAACGTGTGCCGTAAGTATCGGCAACGGTTCATAATATAGCGGTAACCACCCGTGATCTTGGCAAAAGAGAAACGGGTTGGCAAGCCATGTGGAAGCTCGTCTCTCGTAAGCATTAATTATGGAGTTATAGCACTATTTACGTGCCAGGCACTATTTACGTGACACTGTTCACGTGCATGATACTGTTCACGGCCGAAGGGAATAGACCAAGGGGCTGAGGCCGAGACCATAGGGAAAAAGGCCGAAGCTATTTATGGCCGAATGAAAAAACTAAGGCTGAAGGGGCTAACGTGGCAGCCATAAATATGAGAGAATGCTGCCTTAGAGCGAGTGGATGCTCGTAGCCTTTTGAGGTCATAAAGACGGGAGAGAATAAGGCAATAAATGCCTAGCAAGTGGATATACGTCGGCAAAAGGCCAACGCAAAGACGCGAGGCGCGAGGCCGACGCCAAGGCGTTGTTGAGGCCGACGCTGACGCTGTTGAGGCCGACGCCAGAGGCCGACGCTGTTGAGGCCGACGCCGACGCTGTTGAGGCCGACGCCGACGCTAGGCGCTATTGAGGCCGACGCCGACGCTAGGCGCTATTGAGGCCGACGCCAGAGGCCGACGCTGTTGAGGCCGACGCCAGAGGCCGACGCTGTTAAGGTCGACGCCGACGCCGACGCTGTTGAGGCCGACGCCGATGCTAGGCGCTGTTAAGGCCGACGCCGACGCTGTTGAGGCCGACGCCGATGCTAGGCGCTATTGAGGCCGACGCCAGAGGCCGACGCTGTTGAGGCCGACGCCAACGCTGTTGAGGCCGACGCCGACGCTAGGCGCTATTGAGGCCGACGCCAGAGGCCGACGCTGTTAAGGCCGACGCCGACGCTGTTGAGGCCGACGCCGATGCTAGGCGCTATTGAGGCCGACACCGACGCTGTTTAGGCCGACGCCGACGCCATGGGGCTAACGTGGTAGCCATAAATGAGAATAAGGCAATAAATGCCTAGATAATCGTGGCTATAAATATGGGAGAGAATAAGGCAATAAATGCTTTGATGCTCGTGGATGGAATTAAATATCCATTGCATCCTTCAAAAGAAAGCCGAGTAGAGTATTAAATGTCCATTGCATCCTTTAAAAGAAAGCCGAGTAGAGTAACGAGGCCGCCTAGGAATTAAACCGTTCCGGAAGGCCGCTGAGGATGGCCGTCTCAATAGGATGCCATCCACAAATTGCTATCTTTATTTCCCATGGGGTCAACCGGCCCCATCAAATGCCCCCCACACTCCTGAGCCTGTGTGCCCCGCGTTAGCTAAGCGAAAGGAGTGTAGGACTTTTTACCTTCGCATCTACCATTTCCTATCAACTTCAACTATGATTCCTCCCAGGTGGGGAAACCCTTTTCCTTTGGCGCTGCCTTGTGTAGACGTCTTCATGCTCTTTGGAGCCATGCTTTTTGCCTGTTCAAAAAAAACTGTTAAGCAAAGTTTGACGGTAAGTGGGTTACCCTCAACTGGCAGCCAGTAATCCTCTGCCTATGCAAAGCCCGAAAGTGGATGCCCGTCAGCTATGAGTTGGGGAGTCAGTTTCTCCTAACTGTGAGTTGACTTTGGGTCTTTTACTTGTCATAAAATTTGAAAGTGGGTGCCCGTCAACTGTGAGCTGGGGAGTTGGTCTCTCCCAACTGAGTTGTCTTGGGGCTTCTTGATGGCTGAAGGTGACCAGTAATATGTTGCTAGTATATGATTTAGATGAAGGTCTTACTTGATTGGCCATTGGCCATTGAGGCAGTTAGAGCTACTGTGAAGCCGTTGAGGCTGTGATAAAGCTGCTGAATCAGAGTTGAGGCCGTCGAGAGCCTTTTGAACCCCGAAGAGTGACCCGAGAGTCGCTGTGGTGGGGCCATGCTTGGGAGCCTTTAACCCCGAAGGGTGACCTGAGAGCTGAGAGTCGTCAGGTGCCTTTTCTTTGCGCCAACGATCTTTGCCGCCAGCGTTAGAGTCAGTCTTTGGGCTTTGGTGCCGAGCTGGCTTCGGGCTTCGATGCCGACCGGAGTCGGGCTTAAGTGCCGGGAGGAGTCTCGAGCTTGAAGTGCCGACGCTAAGCCGAGCTTCCGGTGCCGAGGGGAGACTCGGGCTTCAGGTGCCAACGCGGAGTCGGGCTTTGGTTCCGACGCGGAGCCGGTCTTTGGTGCCGACGCGGAGCCAGTCTTTGGTGCCGACGCGGAGCCGGTCTTAGTTGCCGACGCGGAGCCGATCTTTGGTGCCAACGCGGGGCCGGTCTTTGGTGCCGACGCGGGGTCGATCTTTGGTGCCGACGCGGAGCCGATCTTTGGTGCTGACGCGGGGCCGGTCTTTGGTGCCGACGTGGAGCCGGTCTTAGTTGCCGACGCGAGGCCGGTCTTTGGTGCCGACACGGGGCCGGTCTTTGCTGCCGACGCGGAGCCGGTCTTGAGTTCGACACGGAGCCGGTCTTTGCTGCCAACGCGGAGCCAGTCTTGAGTGCCGACGCGGAGCCGGTCTTTGGTTCCGACGCGGGGCCGGTCATTGGTGCCGACGCGGAGCCGGTCTTAGTTGCCGACGCGGAGCCGGTCTTTGGTACCGACGCGGAGCCGTTCTTTGTTGCCAATGCGGAGCCGGTCTTTGCTGCCGACGCGGAGCCGGTCTTTGGTGCCGACGTGGAGCCGGTCTTAGTTGCCGACGCGAGGCCGGTCTTTGGTGCCGACACGGGGCCGGTCTTTGGTGCCGACGTGGAGCCGGTCTTTGGTGCCGACGTGGAGCCGGTCTTAGTTGCCGACGCGAGGCCGGTCTTTGCTGCCGACGCGGAGCCGGTCTTTGGTGCCGACGTGGAGCCGGTCTTTGGTGCCGACGCAGGGTCGGTCTTGAGAGCCGACGCGGAGCCGGTCTTTGGTGCCGACGCGGGGTCGGTTTTAGTTGCCGATGCGAGGCCGGTCTTTGGTGCCGACACGGGGCCGGTCTTTGCTGCCGACGCGGAGCCGGTCTTGAGTGCCGACGCGGAGCCGGTCTTTGCTGCCGACGCGGAGCCGGTCTTTGGTGCCGACGCGGGGCCGGTCTTTGGTGCCGACGTGGAGCCGGTCTTAGTTGCCGACGCGAGGCCGATCTTTGGTGCCGACACGGGGCCGGTCTTTGCTACCGACGGGGAGTCGATCTTTGGTGCCGACGCGGGGTCGGTCTGCAAGACATTTTTAAGCATCAATGAAAGAAAAAGTCTTAAGTGCAGCGTACTTAGCTCTTGCAGCACCCTTGTTTTTCTTCTGTGGGCTTGAATGCTTCCGCCCGCTGGTGGTCTGCCCCCCAGGGAATCAAGTTGGTTGGTGAGCTGGCTTTGCTGAATCTTTAGCTCCTTAAGGAGAAATCCTGCCCCACAGCCACTTTAATGGCTCTCCAGCTGCTAGAGTTGACTTTGAAACTAGGCTTGCACGCCTTCTCTTTTCTCTCCATAGCGTTGCAGCGATCATTCTCCATGTTGTGGACATCATTTCCTTTTCCTTCTTCTCTACAGGGAGTTAATTCAGAAGGCTGATCAAGCCTTCCCATGGTGAGATCTGTACTGCTGATCCTTTTGGTGATGGAATCTTTACAGGGGATGGCGAGAAGTGGTGCCACCGAAGAAAGGATATTCAAAGTGGAGTTCGGTGCTGAGCTAGACACTCTCTTGGGCTCCAATGAGTTCGAGACACGCTTTAGCAAGGCTTTTGGTGACTTTAACTCCATGGTATTCTAAAGATATGTCGATATGTTCTGGGACATCAAGAAGCTTCTGAACATTGGACTGGAGAAGAACCTCGAAGTGATTGATAACTTTGTGTACCAATTGGTTCTTCCTAATGCTATGCAAGCATCCTCTGATATAGGAGAAGATTGCCATTGAAATCAAAGAGATTAGTTGCCACTTCCGCATGGGCTTGGGAGCCAGAGGTGTCGTCGCTCGCCGATGCGAGATACGTAGATCCGGCCAAACGACCGTGACCGGGATGGTGGCCACAGCTGGCGATGTCCGTGGGAGGAGTCGGTACGAGCATAGCTTTGGAAGACGATCATTAAGATGCAGCAGCCATAGCACGGACTTCCATCACGTGCACACAACCTCGTGCATGCAATCCACCTTCCTTCAATTATGTGAATCTATTACGTGCATGTAAACCTTACCCAGCCAAGGTGGAAGTAAGAGTTGGGGGGAAAAGGAGTTGAGTGAGACGGCTGGGAGCCTTATCCTTGCAATTGCGAAATTGGCACTCGTTTGGTCACTTCGGGGAGAGGTCGGGGGCCACCTAGAGAGTGAGGCCGCTGTGAAGTCTTGGGCCACCGTGGCTGTTGGGGAACGCGGCTACTGTGGAGGACATGGGGCCTCTGTGAACATCGGGGGCCGCCGTGGAGCCTCGGGCCGCCGTGGGATTCTCGGGCCGCCGTGGGATCTCGGGGGCCGCTACGAGGGGCTTGACCATTGAGGATGAGAGGCCGCTATGAGGGGCCGTCGTGGGATCCGGAAGCCGCTATGAGGGGCCGTCGTGGAGGAAGAGGCCGTCGTGGGATCCGGAGGCAGCCATGGAGGAAACCAAGGCTGCCGTGATCTGGAGGCTGCCTTGGAGTCTTGGGCCTCCATGGAGCCTCGGGGCTGCTGAGCGGCCAACGGGCGTTACTTTTGCAACTCATGAACTGCTGCATTTTAAGGTTTGAACTTGTTGATTGAGGATGGTCAGCTGGTTAATTAGAGCAGCTGAGGTTGGTGGTGAGGGAGGAGCATAGAGAGAGAGTAGTCCTTTACTGCTCAGGGCTATGCGGATGCCCCCGGCATGATTAGTGAGGACCTTCGGCACGCTTGTCACCACCATGGCTATCTTAGAGGGGACAAAGACTTACAGGTCAGGGAGACAGAGCTCTCTTTCCTTCAGCACATCGCCCCCCTTCCTGGCGCGCCAATCTGTTGCCGCCAAATCACTTTTGAGGAGCGTCGGGCGAGCTGGGATCTCTGCAGACCTTCAAGGATGTAGAGGGGTCTCCGTCTCGAGGATGTAGAAGGGTCACTTTTGATGAGCATCAAGCGACAGGAATGATGGGGACCGCCTCCTTCAGCCAAAAACCTGCAAGAAAAGTCCCGGACCGGTGGTTCCGGCGGGGACCCTCGATGCTCAAGTCAGCGATCTGGAGAACATGAATTTTTTAATGAAAGAGTAGAGATTGAGTCCCTTCCTCGTTGGGGGTCGGGCCCTTTATATACCTGTTTGGGGGTCCCTCTTACCCTTCGTTGATAACAGCCGAATCACATCTTCCGTTAAGATCGGCTACGGCTGCTAAACGTGTGCCGTAAGTATCGGCAACGGTTCATAATATAGCGGTAACCACCCTGATCTTGGCAAAAGAGAAACGGGTTGGCAAGCCATGTGGAAGCTCGTCTCTCGTAGAGCATTAATTATGGAGTTATAGCACTATTTACGTGCCAGGCACTATTTACGTGACACTGTTCACGTGCATGATACTGTTCACGGCCGAAGGGAATAGACCAAGGGGCTGAGGCCGAGACCATAGGGAAAAAGGCCGAAGCTATTTATGGCCGAATGAAAAAACTAAGGCTGAAGGGGCTAACGTGGCAGCCATAAATATGAGAGAATGCTGCCTTAGAGCGAGTGGATGCTCGTAGCCTTTTGAGGTCATAAAGACGGGAGAGAATAAGGCAATAAATGCCTAGCAAGTGGATATACGTCGGCAAAAGGCCAACGCAAAGACGCGAGGCGCGAGGCCGACGCCAAGGCGTTGTTGAGGCCGATGCCGACGCTGTTGAGGCCGACGCTGTTGAGGCCGACGCCGACGCTAGGCGCTATTGAGGCCGACGCCAGAGGCCGACGCTGTTAAGGCCGACGCCGACGCTGTTGAGGCCGACGCCGACGCTAGGCGCTATTGAGGCCGACGCCAGAGGCCGACGCTGTTGAGGCCGACGCCAGAGGCCGACGCTGTTAAGGCCGACGCCGACGCTGTTGAGGCCGACGCCGATGCTAGGCGCTGTTAAGGCCGACGCTGTTGAGGCCGACGCCGATGCTAGGCGCTATTGAGGCCGACGCCAGAGGCCGACGCTGTTGAGGCCGACGCCGACGCTGTTGAGGCCGACGCCGACGCTAGGCGCTATTGAGGCCGACGCCAGAGGCCGACGCTGTTAAGGCCGACGTCGACGCTGTTGAGGCCGACGCCGATGCTAGGCGCTATTGAGGCCGACACCGACGCTGTTTAGGCCGACGCCGACGCCATGGGGCTAACGTGGTAGCCATAAATGAGAATAAGGCAATAAATGCCTAGATAATCGTGGCTATAAATATGGGAGAGAATAAGGCAATAAATGCTTTGATGCTCGTGGATGGAATTAAATATCCATTGCATCCTTCAAAAGAAAGCTGAGTAGAGTATTAAATGTCCATTGCGTCCTTCAAAAGAAAGCCGAGTAGAGTAACGAGGCCGCCTAGGAATTAAGCCGTTCCGGAAGGCCGCTGAGGATGGCCGTCTCAATAGGATGCCATCCACAAATTGCTATCTTTATTTCCCATGGGGTCAACCGGCCCCATCAGAAACCTTGTACCTCATAAACTTCCATAGCAATTATTATTTAAGTGACTCAATGAATTGCCTTTGTTGAGATTTGTGGAACCCTTGGGAGAGTCATGTCCTATTTGATTTGCTTTATTCATGCACTAAATGTGGTGACGTCTCTTGCAAAATGGTTCCCATGCAAGTTTGGAGCTACATAAGTAAAACCATTTTGGCTTAACTTTTGAAGCCTGTGTTGCGCATACATTCTTTTATTTATAACATATACATCAGGAAAGGATATGCCTATTCACATGCATGAGTTAGAGCTGAGATGAACTTTAGGATAGTGCTAGAACTCAAATGTCATTAGCGAAGTGTTGTTGATTTTTCAATCAAGGACAAATAATGATGTAAGAGTTGTATGATTGGAGACTGTGATTAACCTGAAAGACCCGAACAAGTAATCATGGAAAGGATCAAACCCAAGGGGCTTATTATTGCCATTGTAGTTATTATTATTATTATTGTTATTATTATTATGATGACTACTACAACCACCACTACCACCACAATCACCTTACGAAGATGAATGCTTGGAGGGACCTTGATGTGCCCAAGGCTATTTGCTGGTTTAGGCTACATGAATCTTTATTTTAAAATTTGATTTTAAACTTTTTACAGTTTTGAATTTCATAATAGCTGCAACTTCTTGTGCCAAAACTTGTATGTTGGGAGTTCATCTAATTATATATGGTTTTTAGTACCTTCATGGACGTACTGATTGAATGTATTAAGTGCATCCAACGGTCTGATTTAGACCCAGTTATCTTGGCTTCGAGGGGTGCTTATGACATTAAATTTGCAATCTCATTTTTCATATTTCTTTTGTTGTAAATTCTGCTTAATGATCAGGGTCGGTTTAGTTATCGATTTTTTAGGTCAAATGTATTCAGGGATTGTGCAAATATGGTTTGCATATTTCATGGTATGGCTGTCCTAGAGAGATTAAGGATAAAATACTAAATGCTTTTGTTAAGCCTTTGCTCCTTTTCATTGTATCTTCCTTTTCCTATTTTCTACTTTTGAGGCTTAAATATTTGACTTTCAAGTACGTCAATATATTTACAATTAAGAATATGCATTGAAACATGGATCAATATCAGATTTTAGAGCTTATTTGCATTCATGCATTTACTTGTGGACTCGGTTTTCTAGAGAAATTTTACTTTAGTTGTCGACAAAGTTGTCAATTTCGTTTTGTTTCGGCTGTTTTGGCCGAAATGTTTCGTTTCGGTGGCTTATCCAAAAAGATGAGTCTTATGTTTCGTTTCGGAAGATTTTTCGGCCATTTCGGTGCATTTCGGCGTGTTTCAGCCATTTCGGCGTGTTTCGGTCGTTTCGGCAAAATATGTTTCGGGAACTAATTTGTGAATTGTTAAACCTTTCAGGACTATTTTAATATATATATATAATATCAAAAAAAATTCTAATTACCCTATCCTTTTTTTTCGATCGCACGGCCGCACCTCTTAAAAACTCAAACTCTTTATTTTTATGTTATTATTATTTATGAAAAATATAAATTATAAATATTTTTCATTATATATATATATATTTCGAAATGAAGCACCGAAACGGTCCGATACCGAAATATTTCGTTTCATAAGCTAAACCGAAACATAATACGAAACGAAATCGGCAACTTTGGTTGACGAAGAGAAGATTATAGCAATAACAACAATGATGACAACGATAAAGTTTTAATCTCAAACTGGTTGGCGTAGGCTATAACAATCTTTTTTTTCATTCTGCTTAGCTTAGAGCCATACTTTGTCAGATGTAAAGATAGCAAGTCTTTCTTTATTACTTCTATGTAATTTTTTGGTCTATCTTTATCCCTTTTTTCTTTTTACATATATTGAAGAGAGGATTATGATGAGTTAAGAAGATTCTTGATCCATAAATGTTCTTTGTGGCTTGAAGTTCTTCAAGGCATGATTAGAAAGAAGTGAAAGTCAAAGTGGAGCCTCTACTTTGTTATTATGTGTTCTATCATCTTGTTTTAGTTTGAATTTAACGTTGTATTGTGTAGGATGCTTTCTAAAGTTTATTAAGTTGATGCATTCATGTATGCATACATACATTCACTTGTATGCATGGTATTTCGTTTTTGTATGTACTATCTTGTATCAGACATACTATATCGAGAGCCTATATAGGGGGTGTACCAAGTCTCGATATATTGAACCAATCTTATACTAGACGTATTAATACGATACCAAATTGGTATCGAATTGGGATCCGATATCGAGATTGTGAACCTTACATGTATGTATATATGTATCATATAATTATACATGCACACACATTTACATACACATACAAATATGTGCATGTGCGTGAGCACTATAGTACCAATTTACAAGAATAAATATGATATTCAAAATTGTTCTAACTATTATGGCATTAAATTCACGATTCATATTTTGAAACTTTAAGAGAATAATTGATCATAAGTTAAAGATATAATACAAAAAATTTAGAGTCGATTTGGTTTTTTGTCATGAAGGTTGACTGTGTAAGCCATTCTTCTTTCTAGGAGGTCAATGAAGAAGTATAGCGAAAAGAGATAATATCTTCATATAATTTTTATTAATATAGAGAAGGTATATAATAAAGTCCTTAGAAAAGTTTTATGATGGGTGTTACAAAAGAAATAAACACCCATTAGATATATAACGTAATAAAGAATGCGTATGATGGAGCTGTTGCTAGTATAAGCTTATCAGGCAATACTAATGAGTTTTTAATTGTTGTAGGTTTATATTAAGTATTTGCTCTTAGTCTTTACCTTTTTACGTTAGTTATAGATAAGCTTATTAAGCGTATTTAGGATGATATTTCATAATGCATGTTATTTATAGATGAGATAATAGTAGTAGATGAAAATAAGGTTGAAGTTAATCAAGAAGTACATTAGAATATAAAGGTTTTGGTTAAATAAGACAAAGATAGAATACATGAAATTTAATTTTAGTACTATAAGAAATAGAGATGAAGGTAGAGTAAAAATTAAGGATTATGGGGTTCTTAAAAGTAATATTTTTGATATTTAAAATTAATATTTATAAGGATGGAGAGATTGAGGATGATGCTTTCTATAGGATTAAAATAAGATGGATAAAATAGAAATGCAATTGAAATATTATGAGATTGTATAATACTTGTTAAGTTGAAAAAAAAATTTATAAAATGGCCGCAAGATCGGTTATGCTTTATCGTACATATTGTTGGGTGGTTAGAAAGTTACATTACACAAGATGAATGTGGCTGAAACGAGAATGTTGAGATAAATATATGATAATGCAAAAAAAAAATAGAATAAGAAATGAAGTTATTCGTAAAAAGATGAAGGTAGCATCAATTGAGGACAAATTGAGAAAGCAGGAGTTAATATTTTGGAATTTGGAATTTGCATTGTTGATGTAGCAATGCACTAGTATTAATGAGTGATTTGATATATGTAAAAAAAAAGTAAAGATAAATTGAAAATTATATAGAAGGAAGTAATAAGAAAAATTTAATATCTTTGCGTCTTTAGAAATTTGACTCTAAACTAAGTAGAACGGAGAGAGAGGATTTATATAGCCGATCCCAATTAGTTTGAGTTTAAGACTTTGTGGTGGTGATTGTTGTACAAACATACAAACATACATATGCATAAGTGTGCAGAAACTATTTACATCTTTTGAGGAGCATTTAGTAGTATAAATTTTGATACTGGATTTTTTCTGTTATTATTGATTTCTATCTTTTTATCTTCTGTTTGGATGTATTATCTTCTGTTATTTCTGTCATCATATTTAATTCTTCCATGATTTTTTTTTCATTCTTTTTATCTGAATGGTGAGATATATGCAGCTTGAGAAAGCTTTGCGTGAGATGCATGGTGAAATTGCGGAAGTTAAGTATATACATCAGATAAGAAGTTGGCTGAAGCTCATGCTTTGTAGGCCAGTTTTGAAGAAAAAATATTTGGAGATTGAAGGAAAGCTGCATTCTGCAGATGCCAAGCTTGCTGAGGCAAGTCGAAAGAGTTCAAAGATAGATAGAAAATTAGTTGATGTGAGGCTCGTGAGCATAAACTTCACAAAGGCTATCTGTCTTTAAATGCCGAGTATGCCCTTTCCTCCTCTATCTCTCTCTCTCATTTGCATGTTTCGTTTTCAATTTTTCTATATATATATATATATATATATATAGTTAGTGTTGCAGTTGCTATACTTTTTGATCACTTCTTTTTTTGGTTGTGATTTTAATTACATTTTATGATATTCAGGCAAAAAACTTATAAGAAGGATCTTGGTGAGCAAAGAGAACATTTGAGAGAGTGGGAAAAAATGAGTCAAAAGGCTTCTTAAGGAGCAGCGTTCCATCAAATGATAGAGAGGGAAGGGCAAATGAAATTGATAGAGTTCTTAAGAAGAAAGAAGAAAGCTTGAAGAAGCACGAAAAATGATTGAGGTTGCTTGGGATTCGCTAAAAGAGAAAGAAGATGACATTAGTAATAGAAAAAAAGCTTTAGCTTCTAAAGAGAAGGTGGCTTCTTTAAACTGGCTATGTTTTTTCATTTGCTTTTTTTTGTTATTTTTTACATTTTTTATTTCAGGAAGCAACTATTAAGATCGAGAGTCTAGAGAAGAAGGAAAAGGAGTTGCTTGCAATAGAAGAAAAGCTGAATGCAAGAGAAAGAGTAAGTGTTTATCTTTAAAGGTCTAGAACTCCTAATAATTGAACTTTTTGATGACCTGAGAGATGTTGGGTTCCGTATCTTAGTTTGCATCGTATTGAATATTGGGATGCATTTTTGATTATTATGGCTTAAGAAAGAGGTTAGTGAATAGGTATATGAGAAAATATAGAAGAAAATAATAAAGCAAGCGGAGAATCGTTGACATGTTTTGTATGAATATGAAATTAGATGGTTCAAAATAAGTACATTAGGTGAAAATTTTGGCTGTAGGTTTTACTAACCTTATTATATTTAGTGCAATATCCATCAAACCTTTTTAATTTCTTAGTGGCCTTTAAATCTTAAAATGCAGAGTAGGAAAGATAAAAGGTAAAAAAGGGAAAGATCTAGTCTAAGTCTAGATCTCCTGGCTACTATTTCCTTTGAATTGCAGACTTTCCTTTGTCATGCGTTTTGAGGATTTTTCATTCATTTGGATTTGTTTGATCTTGAGCCTTTAAGTTTTTTCCCTTTAACTCTGCCATTTTCTATGTAATTGTGATGTTTCCTCTTTATTAGACTTGATAACCTGATGTTATCATTTGTCCTATTGAAGGTGGAGATGCAAAAGCTTCTTGATGATCACAATGAGGCTTTAAATTCCAAGAAACAGGAGTTTGAATTAGAATTGGAGCATAGTAGAAAGTGCTTTGATGATGAGATGAAGGGCAAACTTGATGCTGTGGACAAGAAGAAAATTGAAATTGACTGTAAAAAGGAACAAGTTCTTGAAAGAGATCAAGATGCGGAGAATAAGATGCAAATTTTGAAGCAAAAAGAGAAAGACCTTGATGCAAAATCAAAAGCTTTAAAGAATTGGAAGGAATCTATTAAAATTGATGAGAAGAAGTTGGAGGAAGAAAAACAGCAGCTAGGCAGAGAGAAGCCTGATCTTATTAAGTCTATATATAAACTAGAGAATTTGAAGGCAACAGTAGAAGAAGCAAAGCAGCAGATGATCAAGGAGGAGGAAATTCTTAAAGTTACCAAAGAAGAGAAGGAACACCATCTTCTATTGCAGTCAAAACTGAAGCAAGAGATTGAGGATTACAGAATAACCAAAGAGTCACTATTCAAGGAAAGAGAGGATTTGGGAGAACTAAAGGAGAATTTTGAGAAAGAGTGGAATGTATTGGATGAGAAGAAAGTTGAGTTGGAAGCAGAGGTAAAGAAAGTCAATGATAAAAGGGAAAAAGTTTGAGAAATGGCGACCCAATCAGGAGAAAAGGTTAAATAATGAGGTATTGGGAGCAAAAGCTGATATTCAGAGGAGTTAGAAGATCTTAGACTGAAGAAAGAAACTTTTGAGAGCGCAATGGAGCTTGAGAAGTCAAATGCTTCTGAGGAGCTTGAGAGAGGTCGTGCTGATATTTCTTGGGAGCTTGAGCTTCGTAAGCATGAGCTTGAGATGGATATGTAGAAAAAACAGGAGGATATGGAGAAGCAACTGCAGGAGAAAGAGAGCCAGTTTAATAGGTGGAGAGATCAAGAACTAAACCAAATAAATTCTGTAAAAATCTAAATGAATCTAAACTTCGAAAGTTGAAGGTGGAACAAGATCAGTTAGAGAGGGAAAAAGAAGAGCTCTCCAAACATACAAACTGGAATCTGACCAACTTGAGATTTAAAAAGATATTGACACTCTACGTATGCTTAGCAGGAATCTGAAGGATCAAAGAGAACAATTTATCAAGGAAAAAGAATGCTTCCTAGCTGTAGCTGAGCAGTGCAGGGTCTGCAAAAACTATGGGGTTACAGTGACTGATTTGAGCTTCTCCTAGTAGAGACTGAGGATGCAGATTTTCAGTCATCAAATGTGCCTGCACCATCCTATGGAGTTGGTAATGATTCTTTTGATGCCCAGTGGGTGCAATCGGATGGTGGAGTCAGGGAAAATGAAGAATCAGAAAGATTAGTTAAAGCTGGTGATGATCCAGAGTTGTCTTTTGGAATAGCCGATAATTCCACTGATATCCAGTTGGAAGGTAAGCAGATCATTCCCTTCGTCAATGAACGGAATGAAAGGGAGGGATCTTCTATGCCTCCTGAAAATGATTCCCAGCCTGAACCATCAAAACAGAGATGATGCCAACTTGGCAGGAAAAGTAGGCCTAAAGGCATCGGGAGAATGCGCTCAGTTAAGGCAGTTGTTGAAGATGCCAAAGTTATACTTAGGGAAGCTTCTGAAGAGAAGAATGATGGTCCTTCAAATGGTGTGATAAATGTTTCTCTAAACATCCAAGAGGAAGCCAAGGAGATTCTGTTCATGCTGATATGGTGGGTGTGACAAATGATTCTCTAAACATATAAGAAAAAATCCAAGAAGATTCTGTTCATGCTGATATGGTGGCAACAAGTTTAAGACGGAAGAGACAACTCATTTTCATATCTGACACGTCAACTAGGGAGCTGGATGCAGAGGATAGTGAAACGCATTCAGGGAGTATTTCGCTTGGTGGGCATCGAAAGAGGCATTAAATCTCAGCTCCTGGAACTCAGACTCTTGGAGAGAAGAGCTACAATTTCAGGCGCTCTACAAGTTAAGCTGCATATCCATAGACAACTGTTATGCTCTTTCAAGATGTACTTATTATTTTTTTTTGGTAAGAATATTTTCAAGATTTTAAGCCTTTTTTTTTAATTTTGGCTAGACTGATATGGGGCATTAACAAGCTGAGCTGAATCATGCATTGCCTGGTTCTGTTTGGCCTCAAATTTTAGGGGCTTAGCTTGGTTCTTCCCTTAGCTCTTTGAAAACTAAGATTGATTATAGATTATTCTAACTTACTGTAAAGGATATTACTTTTATGGAGTTGGCTGTACCCATCAGTTCAGGATCAGTTAACTCATTGATTTTCTGCCTAGATCTGCTCGTGAAAGCAATATCAGGTATATTAAATTTTTTTGACCTGTTACATTATGTAAAGGATATTACCTTTGATCTTCCTTAATTAATTTTCTGTAGGTGCATCCATGTGCTTGAATTTAAAGTTTTTGCTTGTGGATTCCACATTATAGTTTCGCTTACTGTTTATGAGCATTTTATTTTTCTGAATTGTATAACAAGAGACTTATGCTAGAAAATTTGTATCTAAATGTTGTGCTAGTGTGGGCACTGCTGTAGCAGTCCAAACAATCTCTGATCAGACTAAAGAACGCAAGACAGGAGGCCTTCAATAGTCAACTAAAAATGAGGTTATGAAAGGTGGCAATGATGAAAGAACTTCTATATGGGAGCTAGCTGTTGAACCTTCATCTGGTATTGATGGTGATAATAAAAAAACATACATATGAAATCCATAGTGGAAGAAATCATAGAAGTTTGTGAGATGTCTCAAAAGCTTGTCCAGGTAAAGTTTTTTATTTTCTTCTTACTGTCACTTTTGTATTGCATTGGCATGCTGACCACTTTGGCATTGTTAGGAATGCTTTGTATCTTCTCGCTTGTTTTTTCTTAATTGGCTGTTGCTAATTTTTCTCAAAATAGATGTAGGGTTTCGATGATGACATTATTCCATTATGACATACCCTAACTAAAACTGTTAAGACTGTTATAATGGTTATAATGGAAAATAATGAACAATAATGAAAAAATGAGGTCATTGTTTTCCAAATTACTTTCACCTAAGAGGAAGACATGCAAAACCAGATGCCATAATTTTGAAACCTTCGCAGCATGGTCAACACAACTGGAGGGAGCATAGGCCTTGTGCTTCCCCACTCCCTCCTCTCTTTTTTCACAGGATAAGCTTCTTTCATTTTCCCTTTAAGTGTCCAATTTTCTCTCTCTTACTTGCCTTAAAAAGGCTTGTGCATAGCACTTGCTAAATACTCATCAAATGTTATGATTTAGGTGTCAGTTAAGTGATTAATTATGCATGTCAGTGGCATTTCTGAACATTTAAGAAGGAAAGAGTAGAGAACTTGCTGTTTATTCTTGTTTAGGCATGGATTACTTACAAAAGTATTGTATTATTCTCATTGTGACAGTTTTATGGGTCATGTCATTTTTTTCATTTATTTTTCAGCTACTTCAAGACATTGGGCTGGCTATATTATTATTTTTTTCCAAGTTAATATGTATAATATGCCAATTGACCTGAGTTATTAGTTATCTTTTTGACAGTTTGAAACCGAGGAAACATATGTTAACGTGAACAGTGATGGTGACATCATGATGGAGTTGAGCGGGCTGAGTGGGGAAGATAGAGTTGTAGATTATGATAAAGATGCTGAGAAACATAATGCATCCATAGGGAAGAAGCTGTGTACTTTCTTCACAACGTGACAAGGTCCCGAGTATGTAGGGCGTGGTTTTCTTTTCATCTCAGATTCTTTAGCCCTTGAAGGTTTGCTGTTAGGATGCGAAACCTTGTACTGCGCCAACTGTTCTTTTGATGTCTGAGGGATGGGTGTTAGTTTTCGAGTTGGATCTATCATTAATAGTCGTTGCTCTTTCATTTTTGTTTCTTGTAGTAAAATTTAGCTGATGCTTCATAGAAACAGACACGAGGGTATCAAGGACAGTGCAACATATTCATGATTTCAGGTTCTGGATGCTCTGCTCTGGTTACCAATCCTTTTTATTGTGTCTAGGCCATTGGGTTTGTGTTTTTTTTCTCTTTGTTTGGATTTCCCGTAGCCAGGTTTGTATGCTACAAACAGAATTCAATTTAATGATGTCTCCCGTGTTCAGATTCCTATCTTTGTTTTTAATTTAAGTTGCTGGATTTGTTATGCCATTGTTTATGGCCGGTTGTCCGTGAACTGCTTTGTTGCCGATATAGGTTCTTGAATTCTATTCTGATAGTATCATATCAACCACTTGATATTGGTCCAACATAATGCAGGCTTGATTGATGAGTTCTTTTCCAACGGGCCGAAGGTTAAACTGCTATCAAATTGCGAGCATTAGCTTGTCAAATAACAAGGTGTGTGCTAACTTTTTTTGAGTGCCCGATTGGTCCCATACGATTGCTGGTGGATGGCTTTAGAGAGCACGAAATGTTGACTGGCCTTAGAATTGATCTGGATGGTTTGAGCTTCTTGATGGCACGAGGCCATCCACTCTTGTTTTGGACTATTGATGTCCTTTTATGCTTGTGCGAGAGAGTATGAACATCTTATTATAATATATTGTTTGCATTTATTATGTTGAAGATTGTAAATACAATATCCAGATGTAGTGTGATTTAGTTCATTGTCTCAATTGTATGGTTGTTTGGTGTGGATTATCTGCTGCTGCATATAGCGTTATATGACCAAGCAGCGTGTTCAAAGGCCATAATGGAGGCTAAGCAACTTGGGGAAACATTGATAAGAGGCATGCTTGGTGGAGAGAGTGTTGGGCCCATGGCCCACCTATTCAGCCCATTAGGGCAAAAGGGAGCGCTACTCCTTTTTCACTAGGGTTTATTCTCTCTCTTTTATAAAAGGAGTAGCCGCCTTCCTTTTTTGGTTTTTCTCTATTTTAAGGAGCAGCCGTCTGAAAAAAAAGAGGAGCATGTAGCAGGTATTTCTTTTTTCTAGGAGCATGGATTGCTAGGGGAAGAGAAGAAAGGGCTGCTGCTTGGTGCTTAACTACGTGGGAGGACTTCCACTCCAGGAATCACGTGAAGGTGCTGCAGAAGAAAAACAAGAGAAGAAGAAGAAGAGAAGGGAAGAAAATAAGGAGGTAACGCAGGAGACCGTATTTTTCGGTGATGTAATCCTTATATCCCTATTATTCTCTTGTGATTGTTTCTCAAGTTCTGGCAAGGGACTTTGAGACTTGGATATTTATTATTTTATAGTGGATCTTCTTTTCTGGCTTGCCCGTGGTTTTTTCCCTTTATCTTGAAGGGATTTTTCACGTAAATCTTGGTGTTTCTGTGATTGTGTGGTTTGCGCATTTTTATTTATTATTCCGCTGCGTATTACGGTCTGCTAGTATTTGCTCGTACACGGATTCTTTCCCATCAATTGGTATCAGAGCATGTGAATTTTTTTTGTGTGTGCGAGCATGGAGGCCGGTAATGTTTCTCGCATGATCAGTCTGAACGGAAACAATTGGATGATATGGAAACCAAGGATGGAGGACCTCTTATATTGCAAGGATCTATATGGACCTTTGGAAGGGGTCAAAGCAAAGCCCGCTACAGTGACAGACGATGCTTGGATCATGTTAGATCGGAAGGCAGTCGGTTTTATTCGGCAATGGTTGGATGATAGTGTCTTTCACCATGTTTCCACTGAGACTTCTGCAAACTCTCTTTGGAAAAAGTTAGAAAGTCTATATGAGAGAAAAACAGCTGGCAACAAGGCTTTCTTGATCAGAAAACTAGTGAATCTGAAATATAAAGAGGGTGCTTCTATTGCTGAGCATTTGAATGAAATGCAGAGTATTAATAACCAGTTATCCTCTATGAAAATGTCTCTTGATGATGAGTTGCAGGCATTGTTACTTCTCAGTTCATTGCCAGAAAGTTGGGAGACACTGGTAGTTTCCCTCAGTAATTCTGCACCAGATGGTGTTATCACCATGAGTCAAGTAACAGGCAGTTTGTTGAATGAGGAGTTAAGAAGGAAAAAATTAGCAACTTCTCAGATTGATTCACAGGCACTTGTCTCAGAGAATAGAGGACGGTCAAAGTCTAGAAATAGAGACAATTCATACAAAGGTAGAAGCAAATCAAGGTCAAGAAAAGATATTACTTGCTATAACTGTGGTGAGAAAGGGCACTACAAGAATCAGTGTAAGAAGCCTAAGAAGAGTAAGAAAAAGGGAAAAGAAGTGGAGGATATAGAGTCAAAGGAGAATATCACAGCTACTGTGCAGAGTGATGATTATTTGATTTTGTCTACTTCTGATGGTATCTTCTCATGTGAGTGTCAGAATCATGAGTGGGTAATTGACACAGGTGCTTCTTATCATGCTACACCACGGAGGGAGTTTTTTTCTACATATAAGACTGGAAATTTTGGTGTTGTCAAGATGGAAATCAAGGCACAGCAGACATCATTGGCATGGGTGACATCCACATGAAGACCAATCTTGGCTGTAAGTTGGTGCTCTAGGATGTAAGGCATGTAGCTGACTTGAGGCTAAATTTAATCTCAGTTGAAAGACTTGATGATGAAGATTTTGATAGCAGATTTCATAAAGGGCAATGGAAGCTCAGTAAAGGTTCACTTGTTGTAGCCAGTGGGAAGAAATGTCACACTTTATACAGGTTGCAGGCTAAAGCTTATGGTGAACAGTTGAATGTTACAGAGAACGACTTCAGCATGGAGTTGTGGCATAAACGACTGGAACACATGAGTGAGAAGGGGCTGCAAGTTCTTTCCAAGGAAGAAGTTCTACCAGACTTCAAAGGTGTACATCTGAACCCATGTGTTGATTGTTTGGTTGGCAAGCAACATAGAGTTTCTTTTGCTAGTCCTGCTTTATCTAGAAAAATGCATGTTTTGGATCGTATATATACAGATGTTTGTGGTCCTCTGAGGACAAAAACTCCTAGTGGATCAGTTAATGTTCTAGGCATCAGTGGTGCACTTTATTTTGTCACTTTTATAGATGATTTTTCTAGAAAAGTTTGGGTCTATGGTTTGAAGACTAAAGATCAGGTTATTAATGTCTTCAAAGAGTTTCATGCCAGAGTTGAAAGAGAGACAGGAAAGAAACTGAAATGTATAAGGTCAGATAATGGTGGTGAGTACACAGGGTTATTTGATAATTATTGCAGATCACATGACATTCAACATGAGATGACAGTTCCTGGTACTCCTCAGCATAATGCAATTGCAGAGAGAATGAACCGCACCATCATGGAAAAGATCAGATGTATGCTTTCACAGTCCAAGTTGCCTAAAAGATTTTGGGATGAGGCATTGAAGACAGCGGTTGATGTAATAAACTTGTCACCATGTACAGCTCTAGATGGTGATGTTGCAGAGCGTGTATGGTCAGGAAAAGATGTCTCTTATAAGCACTTGAGAGTGTTTGGTTGTCGTGCATTTGCACATGTTCCAGACATTGAGAGGTCCAAGCTGGATGGTAAGACAAAAGAATGTGCTTTGCTTGATTACTCACATGATGAGTTTGGTTATAGACTTTGGGATCCAGAAAAGCAGAAGGTATTCAGAAGCAAAGATGTGATATTTTTTGAAGATCAAACCCTTCAAGACTTCAAGAAGGAGGTGTCAGTCAAGTCTTCTGCAGGAGGATTAACAGACTGTGATCCAGTTACTCCTCTAGTAAATCAGGGTGATAGGGGAGATGTGCAAGAAAATAGTGCAGGAGCAGGTATTAACTCACCTGTAGGACATGTTGAGCAGGAAGGAGATCAGGAGCAACCTCCTACAGAGCCTCAGCTAAGAAGATCTATCAGACAACGTCAACCTTCCAAAAGGTATTCTATAGATGAATATATAATGCTTACTGATGCAGGTGAACCAGAATGTTACCAGGAGGCAGTTGAAAGTGAGCAGAAAAAGGAGTGGTTAGTAGGTATGCTGGAAGAAATGGATGCCTTACAGAAGAACCACACATGATTTAGTGGAACTACCAAGATGAAGGAAGGCTTTAAAGAACAAGTGGGTTTTCAGGTTAAAGACTCAACAGCATTGTTCTCAACCAAAGTACAAGGTCAGATTGGTTGTGAAAGGCTTTGGTCAAAAGAAAGGTATTGACTTTGAAGAGATTTTTTCTCCTGTTGTTAAAATGTCTTCAATTCGTGTTGCTCTAGGTATTGCTGCTAGTCTAGACTTGGAGGTTGAGCAGTTAGATGTGAAGACAGCTTTTCTTCATGGTGATTTGAGGAGGAAATCTATATGGAGCAACCAGAAGGCTTCAAAGTCAAAGGTAAAGAAAATCTTGTCTGCAGATTGAAAAAAAGCTTATATGGGCTGAAGCAAGCTCCAAGGCAGTGGTACAAGAAATTTGATTCATTTATGGCTGAAAATGGATACAAAAGAATGGCTTCAGATCATTGTGTGTATATCAAATGGTTTAGTGAGGATTTTGTCATACTCCTACTTTATGTTGATGACATGCTTATTCTTGGGAAAGATATGTCTATGATTGACAGGTTGAAGGAGCTAAGCAATTCATTTGAAATGAAGGATATGGGACCAGCAAAGCAAATACTGGGTATGCAGATTTTCCGTGATAGAAGAATCAAGAAAATATGGTTGTCACAGGAAAAGTACATTGAGAAGGTATTGGATAGGTTCAGTATGATCAATGCAAAGCCAGTTGGTTCTCCTCTTGCAGGTCACTTCAGGTTGTGCTCAGAGCAAAGTCCTTCAAGTGATGAGGAGAAGGAGAAAATGAAGAAGGTTCCTTACGCTTCAGCAGTCGGAAGTTTGATGTACGCGATGGTATGTACGAGGCCAGACATCGCATATGCAGTGGGTGTTGCTAGCAGATTTCTTGCAAATCCAGGGAAAGAGCATTGGGCAGCAGTGAAGTGGATCTTCAGATATCTCAGAGGAAGCTCCAAAGTTTGTTTAAGCTTTGGGGGTGGTCCAGCTGTGCTGATTGGTTACACAGATGCAGATATGACGAGAGATATTGATACAAGAAAGTCCACATCAGGTTTCATACTTACTTTTGCAGGGGGAGCTGTGTCATGGCAATCCAGATTGCAAAGGTGTATAGCTCTCTCTACCACAGAGGCAGATATATTGCTGCTACCGAGGTCTGTAAGGAGATGCTGTGGATGAAAGAATTCTTACATGAATTAGGATTGAAACAGAAAAATTATGTGGTACATTGTGACAGCCAGAGCGCCATCCACTTGTGCAAGAACCCAACTTTTCATTTCAAGTCAAAGTATATAGATGTGAGATACCACTGGATTCGAAATGTGTTTGAAGAGAAGCAGTTACAGCTTCAGAAAATTCACACAGATGAAAATGGGGCAGACATGTTGACAAAGACTTATCAAAAGAAAGGCAAGAGATATGCCGACAGCTGGTCGGCATGATTTCACACTAAGGAAGCATGAGACAGCCTTCCTTATGGGCTGAAGGGGGAGGTTGTTGGGCCCATGGCCCACCTATTCAGCCCATTAGGGCAAAAGAGAGCGCTACTCCTTTTTCACTAGGATTTATTCTCTCTTTTATAAAAGGAGTAGCCGCCTTCCTTTTTTGGTTTTTCTCTATTTTAAGGAGCAGCCGTCTGAAAAAAAAAAGAGGAGCATGTAGCAGGTATTTCTTTTTTCTAGGAGCATGGATTGCTAGGGAAAGAGAAGGAAGGGCTGCTGCTTGGTGCTTAACTACGTGGGAGGACTTCCACTCCAGGAATCACGTGAAGGTGCTGCAGAAGAAAAACAAGAGAAGAAGAAGAAGAGAAGGGAAGAAAATAACGAGGTAACGCAGGAGACCGTATTTTTCGGTGATGTAATCCTTATATCCCTATTATTCTCTTGTGATTGTTTCTCAAGTTCTGGCAAGGGACTTTGAGACTTGGATATTTATTATTTTATAGTGGATCTTCTCTCTGGCTTGCCCGTGGTTTTTTCCCTTTATCTTGAAGGAATTTTCCACGTAAATCTTGGTGTTTCTGTGATTGTGTGGTTTGCGCATTTTTATTTATTATTCCGCTGCGTATTACGGTCTGCTAGTATTTGCTCGTACACGGATTCTTTCCCATCAGAGAGGAGGGCATCATGGGTCCTCCCCTCCTAAGCAAGTGTTTTGGAGGACTAACCAACAATTTGATGGTTGTTGGGATGTCTAAATTAGCAAGTGATAAAGTCAATATCCAACCCACTAAATCTTATACACTGACTGGAATGTCTAAATTAGCCTAGTTCAGAATCCTGCCAAGAAATCGGTAGCAAGCACAAACAGGTATTGGGATGGAGAATCTCCCTGTTTTAAACCCCTCTTGCTCTGAATCCACCTACCATGATGTCCATGATCTATTGAATCCATTTACCATGATGTCCATGATCCATCTACAAGTACTATAGACTTGCTAGTTGCCAGACTAGTTTCTATCCACTTATTACAGGAAGGGCCAAATCCCCCGGCTCATTAATTGAAGAAGGAAACTCTAGTTAACTCTTTATCATACACCACGTCTTTGGAGTCAATCTTGAGCATAAACCCATCGAGCTTGCTCTTCTTCCATTGAGAAACAAATTTAGAGGCACAAACAAAGCAACCCGAGATTTGCCTTCCTTTGCACAAACAAAGCAACCCAAAATCTGCCTTCCTTTATAAATGCTGCTTGGTCCAAAACCACCAGTTCTATCAGTATATTTTTGCAATCTATTGGCTAGGATGTTAGGAAAAATTCTATTGTGCCATATTCCAAGATAATTGGCCTCTTGTTATTTTCAATTAAGTAAACATCGTTCTTGAGAATCAACGTTACATAAGATAGATTAATTCCACAAATGTCTGCAGTGCCATTATCCAACTCCCCAAAGAAATCCAATATGTTTGATCATCTCCCAAAATTTCTGACAACATTTCATGGTAAAACCATTAGTATGCCAGTCCAAGTGCTTTATCTGCCATCAATCTAAAGATCCCTTCTTTTGTCTTCCTCTACAATCCTGGCATCTGATGTAAATATATCCACCGATTGCGCTTCACAATCAGCATATCCCCAGTTATCATCCTCTTGAGCCAAAGTGCTCAAGGAACTCACCAATGTTTCATACCGAATCGACTCTGCCTGTATTGTAATCTAAAGTAGAAATGACATTTTTCTGGAAAAATCTAATTTATTTCTAAAACAAATTATTTCTGAACTGATATGAGAGAATCTGGAATGCAAAAAAAAAAATGTACCTATTTTTTTTAAAAAATATCAAATTTATCTTTATAGTAAAATAATTTAATCTATTCAACTCAACTCAACTCATCTAAGCCTTTTTCCAACTACATGGGGTTGGAAAATACATTTAGCTACGTTATTTCTCCATACAATGAGTACCTGCAGTTGCTTGGTTTACTCTTAAAATTGTTGAATGGCGAGTTGGCATGGTCAACAAGACAAGAAGTTTTGAAGGTATACCATTATGATTTATGTTACACTTTGAGAAACTTGAAAGTTCGAATAGTTTGCAGATTGGGTTTTATTTATCATCGTGCAGGTTTTAGGGATTATGGGTGCTTTAGATCCCCATACACATAAGCGCAATCAGCAGAACTTGCCTGGTTCACATTTAGAAGTTACCCATGCAGCTAGTGATACTGGTCAGCATATTGTTTCTATGGAAGAGCTGCCCACAGAACTCTGGTCATCTTTTGCAGCTTCTGACGATTATTATTCCATGGTAATGTTTGCTTTGTGCTCATATCTTCTTGGGAAAGCTGAATTACAGTTTCCTTTTGATGCATTCTGCACATTTAAAAAGGAATTTTTTTGTGAATATGCTATTGCTGTTTCCTTGCTATCTAAAATTGATTTGCAATGAATAGGTTGCTATTAGTTCTCTTATTAGAATTCTTTGAGATCCCTCTCTTTCAAGTTATCACCAAAAGGTTGTGGGTTCTCTTATGTTCATATTTAAGGTATGCTTTCTGTAATGGGATATGATCTGAGTCATTTACTTTTTCACATTCTTTTTACTATCTAACTTGTATTTGTTTCTTGTTCTAAAACCAGTCAATGGGCCTGAGCTGTGTTCCATACCTACCAAAGGTGAGATGATTTATCTTTTATTCCCATTCATAATTTATTTTTCCCTTTTTGTAAATCAATTATGAATCCTCTTTTCTCCTCTATTTTATTTTTGCTAGGTAAATGCTAAATTAAAGATAGAGCTAAATTAAGAAATCATCTAGGCATCTTCTGTTAGCTTGCAAATAGTTCTGAATATGGGACAGTACATCAATTTAAACTGAGAACAATCCCTTTGTCAAATCAAAGAAATGAAGCTAGCAACAGCAAGTGTTTTCTAATTAAGTTAATATGAAGGTAGCAACAGCAAGTGTCAACAAGTATTTCAAACATATGCTTGTGGTGAATGGTGCAATCAATTCAAGGACGGAAATAGTTCCAAAATTATTTCTTCTCTGCTACTTTATTCTTAGCAGAGAATGATGGACAGATAAATAGGTATATCTCAAATAGGAGAAAAGTAGCTTGGATGAAATGCATATGCATCTATAGTTTTGTTTATCGAATACATTTGATACAACAAGGAAAAAGTCAAAAGAAGGCTGTTGCATGGATCACCATTTTGGGTAGTAGTTATGAAGTATGCACACAAATACAGGATATGGATATCGCGTGCTACAGATATGCTGAAATGGCAATTTCCTAAAGAGTAAGATATGGATACAATGGGACATGATTAAAAAACAAATACTATATATAACTATGTATTTAGGTTTTGGCCAGCATAGGCCAGTGTCTTACTCATGTGCAACAACATCATTGTGCACTGTCATGTCTTGGCATGGGATGGTACATATAATGATAGTGCCACTTTGGCAAACAGCTGGCACATGATGCTTCAAACCTTGTACATCACTATATCATATATGAAGAAAATTTTTCTTTGTTTATTTTATTAGAAATACTATTGTTTTAGGTTTCCTCTGTTTTTTTTACACGGGCTTTCTTTCTGTCTTAGAAAGGGCGTATAGAGTGGAAAGATTTTTATTTAATCTTTGTGGATTGTGCATCTAGGTATCTAACTTGCTCAACCTGCCGGGTCCATAACCAGCCAACCCCAAGAAGTATCTGGAACACATCTAGAATTGAACCATATCTTTGCTGTATCTGGTATTGATTTTTATATTTTGATATGTATTTGGCCATATCCTGGGTGTATCATTGTCTGATGTATTGAATACGGATACAGATGCGGTGTGAAAGAATCTATTTATGTTAGTGTGGTAAAGATGCAGTTGGAACTTGAGTGCAGGTAAAATGAGGATTTGGAGAAAGAAGCTTGATAACAGTAGGTAAATGATTTATGAGTCCGATAAGTTCTGGTTAAGAGTTGAGAGGATTGCTGGTATGGTTTGCCGTACTAGACCATGTGGCCCAGCAGTAGGAATACTGTACTGCAGTGGTGGCGAATCGATACTTAGCATGAGGGATGTGTGAAGTATTGGTACTGTGAAACGACTTGCCCCAACACTATCCTGGCATGGCACTAGTATGGGTATTGAAACTCATACTGCGGACCATGAGTGCTCTTATGTGATGAAGTGGGAAAATCATCAAAAAACTCATGGACATGCATGATGACAAAAAATAGAAACAAATATTAGGTTCCAGCCAGCATGTTTAAGATGCTCCTTCTGATACCTAATTTACCAATTGATGAAGTCCAGGATAATTTTGGACTATATAAGATGGTTATGAGCTGCTAGCTAAGATTATTGAACTTCAGAACTGTTTTGTGTAAGATAGGAAATAAAATTGTTAAGAACATTCTACAAAATTACTTTCGACTCCTTTATGATTGCAATATTGTTTCTCATCATCTCATATTTTATGCAGTGTTCTGAAATTATGGCATTATTTAAGAAAATTGTACATTTGGTTTGTTTTTTTATGTGTAGGTTCTTCCTGACCTTTTCCATGCTGTTTGTACATGTGAAGATGGCTTGAAAGAGTTCATAACTTCGAAGCTTGGAACCTTAGTATCTATTGTGCGCCAGGTGTGGTTAGGTTTTTGAGTGGCTTGTTCTCATTCCATGAGTGTACTATTTTGAGGTTTTAAGAAAGAGTTTGATGCAAAAATTTGGCTTTTGTGCAGCACATGCGGAAATATTTACCAGAGTTGCTTTCCCTCATTTCTGAGCTGTTGTCTTCATCTTTCAGTTTGTCTGCAACCAGCCATTCCGTGCCAGGTTCACCGGTAAAACTTTCTGTTCAGCCAGAAGTTTTGCACTGCTTTTAAATGCTTCAATTTCAAGTGTCATCCATCTGCATGAGAGCCTTTGGTTTTACATGCTTATGGACTTAACTAGCTTCAAGGAAATTTACATAGTTTTTGGACTTAGCTAGTTTCAAGGAAATTTACAAAGTTGTTTTCCCCCAGTGGAGTTTACTAGGACTCACTGTACTGCTATATTATTGAAGTTGAATATGACCCTGAACTTCCCTGGCATTGGATAATTTTGAACCATCTGAGCTGTTTAAATATAAAAAATGTTTCTGTGTTTTGGCCTACCATTTCCATAAAGCAAATGCATACACATGCTGTTATGCAATTGGGACCTAATATCTCCTGATCTTGACACTTACATCAATAATCTTGTTTTGTAAGGTAACATGTATATCCAAATTTTTAAGTGGCTTAGCATGTTCTCATTTGACTTCAAAGAATAATGGATACCCATTTTTCAAGTTTTTCTCTTGCTCTTTCACTTACTTCCTGATTCCTTGATCAAATAATTCCGTTGTGCATCCATCTTTGTTTTTAGATTTTATGATAAACCTTATATTGGTTAAAGTTATATCATGCATTTTATTTTGTAGCTAGTGATGCAACAACCTAATATGCAAAATTAGAATGGAATATGCTCATACCATGAGCCAGCAGAAATAATGTTAGGATGCTTAGAATTATACATGCCCGACTGGTCCCATATGAAGGTATGATATGGGTAAAAGCTAGAACTTGCCTGGTGGATATGGAAAAGCATTTAACAGTATTGGTTTTCATGAAGTTGGAGTTGTTTGGTTGATGAAGTTATATTGTAATGTATTATAGGAGCTGTGGGAGTTGATTCTAATGTATTATAGGAGTTGTAGGAGTGGGAGTTGCACAAATTAAGGACAAGGTAATAAAAAATTGATTATGGGCATATAGAATGAAAATCTAAGGGAAGAAGTACTTTAATTTGTGTTGAAGGATCTAAGTCAGAGGGAAGACCTATGGTAACATGGATAGATGTTATGAGAAAAAGATATGGAATAACTTGAAATAATATCAGAAGGGGCCTTGAATAGGAACACTTAGCAAATTATGATACATAAAGCCTACCACAAATAATCCAGTAGATGGGATAAGTCTGGATGGCTGGTTATGGTATTTCACTTTTCACTTGTGAAAAGACCATATTAATATTAATTAAACCAATATCCTGGTTATATTAGTGGAAATGTTTGACTGTGACACCCATATTGAAAACAAGTCCTAGCTAGAGAGCATCCGTGACAGTGTGAGGTATTGCTGATTTGCACATTCCTAGATGGAGCCAATACCCTAGATGGAACGAATGTTCTTCTTAATCTTTTAGAAATGTGGATCATCTATGAAAAAGAATAAAGGCATGATGGGACATTGATAATAGGATTGCTACAATATCATTGGATCCATAACTCAAACAACCAGCATATTAGGAAACAAGGAAACGAAGTAAGGTTTCTTTGTAGTCATTGATGAATGCTGCACAGTGAGTTGAAATGACAAGTCCAACAAGTTTGCATGTCATGCTAGCCACATGAACAAAGTCCAACAGGTTGGGCATGAACATGAGAGTGCTTAGTGTTTGTGGGTTGAAGCCTTATATAAAACCAAGGTTTTAAGCCCTGCCTGTTTTTTTGGTGCTGCCAAACACTTGCATGGTTTTTTTTTTTTGTCCTCTTTAAACCACTTCAAGTCTTGTTATTAAAAAAAAAGCAAAATAACATATAGTATTTTTATAGACATTAATCATGACATCTAGGTGTGCTAACCACTATTTGTTATGCAGCATATAATTTAAAAATGATATGACATGCATCACCATCTTATTAAGGTTAAATACACTTAGGATATTATGTAATCACTATTAAACAAGTATCATAGCAATGAACCATCCCACAAGTTAACCATGTAATCCTTAATTATTAATGTTATGGGTAAACAATACTCGTAATATTACACCAAAAGAAGTAATTACAATATACTGATATAGAAGATCCTCTACCTGACAGTAAATGTTAAGTAGGCTCATACATGTTTACATTAGCTACCAGGTTCACTTTCTAGGTATTATGTAGGTGTTGCTTCTATTGAGGTAAATCCATGCATTGATTGTATTGCTGCTAGTATTGCTGCATGTACTCTTTGTACTGCATGGGATCTGATGCGCATGGACTTTGCATGACCTGCATAGCTTAGAATGTTAGGTTAGGAACCCTTGGCAAGCACTAAGTAATGGCTAAAAGAAATAGTGTCTTACCCACTTGGTAGATCCTCTTCTCTGTTTGCCTCCCGTTTTGAAGTATGCTTGAAGTTTTGTATCGTTGCATTTTGTGCACTGTGTTATTGCCCTTGAAAAATGGTTTATCTTCTCTTACAGATACTTCATCTTGTGGAGCAACTGTCTAGCTTTAAATGATGAATTCAGATCACATCTACCAAACATTCTTCCATGTTGTATGCAAGTTCTAACTGATGCTGAACGGTACAATGATTATAACCTTGTTCCTGATATTTCACACACTCTTGAAGTGTTCGGTGGTAGGTATCCTTAATTCTCTCTTCATATGTTGCTTTTTTTGGGTTTACCTATTAAAATACTATGTACAAGGTATCTGGCCCCTCGAAAATGCCTCTGATGTACAGTAAATGTTTTGCAGGGACCTTGGATGATCACATGCACTTACTGCTTCCTGCACTTATTCGTTTGTTTGAGGTGGATGCTTCAGTTGATATAAAGTGTCGAGCTATTCATACTCTGACCAAGCTCATACCTCGTGTACAGGTTATCATCTGAATCTCTTTTCAGTCTATATGACTTGGGCTAAAGCATCCAGATTTATATGGAAATCTTTGATTTTTGTTGAGTCTTGTACAAGTGTACAGCAACATAAGGATATTTTACAATTTCACATGGATTTTGAGATTCAAGTTTATGATTTTGTATAACGGAGTATTTGGTTGTGTAGTGGAAATTGTTTAAGATGTACTTTAAGTGGAAAATTTTAATTCATTTTCTCTCCTTATCACTCAATCTGATCATTAGCACATATTTTTATTTCTTGGATTCAGGTTGCCGGTCATGTTTCAGCTCTAGTGCATCATTTGATTATTGTCTTAGATGGGTAAGATATTAACATTTGCACTGCTCTTTACAATTTGATGTTGTACTAGCAGATATGATGTCATAAACCTAATTTTTGTTTTTACATATGTTAAGTCAGCTTAAACTATATGTTGATAAAATATTTTGTTCGTCTATATTACTGAAAATTAACTCAGTCCCTTTTTCTTTGCCTGGTGGATGTGACTTTTCTTTGTTACAGTTTGTATTGAATTTTGCTTTATACAAGCTCTAATGTGGGCAATGTGCCATGCAATGATGAGAGGTTCAAATTTACATTGGTTGAAAGAGGATAGATTTGACAGGGAAGAAATTAGCTTGGATTGGGGAAAAACGGATAACAGAGCTAAATTTTATCACATAATCTGTTAAGAACTTGAGAAACCCTTCCACAGTAAAGGTAGCTGTCATGTTCTACCACCTGAGACATGGTTGACTTGTTCTATGTAAGGATTAGACCAAACTCTTGTGAGACACACTGTGCATGATAACAGTAATACATCTTCAGAAAAGTGATGTAAAATTTATGAATCAATATATATTTTTGTAAGGGAAAATGGAAATCATTTGTGCTCATCCAAACCTTTCCCATCAATTATGGGGTCGGAAGAAGACACGGTGGATTATTTTACATTTACCTGCAAAATGTGATATCACTTTCTATGAGAGAATTGGTTGCTGTGCACAATTGTCCATAATTCTAATAGGAGTATAAAATGATTGTTTAAAAAATAATGATCATTCCAGTATAAAATGGTGGATTATATTTTCATTTCTTCGCCTATTGTTATCATCTCCTTGAACATGATCAATGAAACTCCTAGTGAAACACAATTAGATTATCAATCTTGAAATTCATGTGAATTGTTCTTGGAACTTGAAAAAACTGATTGCGGGGTTCATCTTCAAATGACTCGGAATCTGTAAAAGGTGGGAGGGTTGAGAAAGCAAGCTTCTTTTCTAAGCGTGCTGCAGTTCTTGATCTTAGGAGACCAACTTCTAGCGTAGAGGCTGATATTATTGGGACATCTATGTTAAATTCCCATTCTTTGCCAAAGCAGGAGGCATCAACAGCATCCTCAAAAACCCACATATTTAAAGAAGGCATGCTATGTTTCACTATATTCATTGGATCAATACTATTTGTACTTTAAAAACAGTGTCTTTGCAATTTTTTAATTATTTTTTGCTTTTTGACTGATTTAACATTTGCAATGCGTTACATAGGTGATAGGGTCAAATATGTGGGTTCTGTGCCTTCGTCAGGCTTTCCTCTTCAAGCTCCTCAGAGGTATGCTTTTAGTTAACAGATGTTGAAGTTACTTCAGCCTCTCTTTGTTTTCATTGTTTTATCAATTAGTGTTGGTTAAGTTCTATAACATCTACTTTGATTAAAGAGGATTGGAAAGAGCATCATTTATTAAAGATAAGAGATAATGATCAATAGATATGGAAACCATGCATGGAGTTTCTTAATTGATTATAAACTGTCAACAACTAGCTTAAAATTTTTCTTAAAAACTGATTTACAAATTTGTTCAAGTTGTTTGGAGTAAAACCATGAATCACAGTCAACAATGTTGTTTAATCCATTTAAAAATGGTTTTAAAACTCAAATTTTAAGCCGTTCTTAATTAGGAACAAATCTCAATCTGATGGTTCAATATCCTTCTGGGCAACTTCCATTCAATATTTAGCCTTGTCTTTTCATGCCGCACAGTAGAAGCTGGAAGCACATTCTACTCCTTTTGTTTGTCACTTGTCTTTGTTGCACTTCATTAAAATATCTCATACAATCAACTGTCATTTTCTGCCATCTTCCTCAATGTCTGTATTGCTTGTTTTATTTTGTGCATGCAACAAGACTTTTAATTTTATTATATCGTCATGTAAATGCTTGTGATTTTGCCTTTAAATGTCAGATAAATAGATTAATGGATAACTACTTCCTCAGTTTAAAAATGGTAGCTCTCTGATTCTTGATAGAGGATGATGACCAGGTGGCTTTTGTTCCTTTCTTGATAAAAGTTACCAACAGACCAATCACGAGTTTGAAGGTTTTCTAGAGGCTGTATATGGTTTATGCATGTACTTTGAAAAGGTTATCTTTTTTATATGGATATCGCCCTGTGACTTATCATGTGTGTATGCGTGTTTCGATCATACTCAACTTAACTCATCTAAGCCTTTTCCTAACTATATGGGGTCGGCTACATGAATATGCTTCCTTCACTTTGCTCTATTCAGGACTAAGTCGGCTTTCAAATTACAAATAGTTATATTGCATGCATTTTTTATTTTATTTTAATTTTTTGGAGTGGGTGGGTGGGGGGGGGGGGGGGGGGGGGGGTGGTGGGAAGGTGGGTGAGTGAAACTAATGTACCCAATAATGTAAATGTTCAAGAGTACTGAAGATTAAATTTGTTGATCCGCTAGTTGGATGGAAGCTATATGCTATCTCAAATTGTAGTTTGAGTGCAATAGTTTAATTAATTATTATAGTAGAATTAATAAATACATGTATGCTGGCTCAAATATTATAATAATTTTGGATTATTAGCTTGAGCATGAGGTGTCTTGCGTCACTTACATTCCTTGAGATAATAAATGCTCAAAGTGATTCCAATGTCCATCCTCTTGCTTAATAGTATTGTTGATGATAAGGTCATAATATTTTAGAGATAACTTAGGCACCGTTTGGTAGAGTTGTTAGCAGTAGAGCTTTTATTAATAGACCTTTTAGAAAATGATATTTGTTGGTTGATAACTATACCTTTAAAGTGATGTGAAACTTTAATATACATGTTTGGTAACTAAATTAAAAAAGTGCTTTTAGGATAAAAATGATGAAAGACAACTTCAACTATCGAACCTATTAAAAAATATTATTACAAATTATTCTAATAATATTATAATATAATAATATCATGTTATATTAATATTAAATATATATTATTTTACTATTATTTAATAATTATAATATAATATATTATTAAAATTGTGATCATTATTATCTGGTAATATAATATCAGAATATTATGATATATTATTATAGTAATATGACAAAATCATAGTGTTATATAATAGAATAATATTATATTTGTATGTTATATTATAGTATTTTATATTATTATATTATCTTATTTGACACTTCATAATATATAATTATAATATATTTTCGTATAAGTATGATAGTTATATTTTATTTATATATATAATAATATTTAAAATATATTATATTACATTATTATAGTTATATAAGGTAGACTTGGCTACATTCGAATATAGCAAAGCTTAGATCTGGTCGCCTTTCCTATCCTTAAATTTATACAATTTACGAATCTCAAAGATGAAAAAAAATGAAAAAGGTGGGATGGCTCGAAGATCCCTATAGATCAATGGTGAAAAAAATGACTAGATCCTAGACTTGGCTACATTCGAATGTAGCCATATCTACCTTATATATATTATTATAGTTGTATAAGATAGATTTGGCTACATTCGAATGTAGCGAAGCTTAGATTTGATCACCTCCCTTATCCTTAGATTCACACAATTTACGAATCTCAAAGATAAAAAAAGTGAAAAGGTGTGATAGCTCCAAGATCCATGTGGATCCAATGATGGAAAAAATGACCGGATCCTGGACTTGGCTATATTAAAATGTAGCTAAGTCTACCTTATAGTCATATTATATTTATTATTATTATATTATAATATTAAATATTATTGTTGTGGTTCAAATATGTCCTTCGAAGTGTAATGAAAATGGCTTCTCGACATTTGGCAAGTAGAGCTTTTGGGAAAAGCTCTAAATTGATGCTTTATCAAGTAGAGCTTTTAACAGCTTTTGCTGAACACAGAAAGCACTTTTGAAAATTTTACTAAACACCATAAATCATATAAAAGTGTTATTAGGCCTTTAAAAGTGCTTTTTGGTCCTCCAAAAGCTTACCCAAACAGGACCTTAGATGTTATTGCACAGAAATCTCTTTTTAGATTTTTCTTATTCCTGATTTTTCACTTTGTTTTTTGATTTAGGTATATATGTGCTTTTGTTGTTATGCATGGTTTGCTTATTTATTGTTTTGTTGATATACAAGGGTCCAAATTATGGTTATCGGGGCAAAGTTGTTCTTGCTTTTGAGGAAAATGGAGCCTCCAAAATTGGAGTCAGGTTCGATAAGCAGATTCCTGAGGGTAACGATCTTGGGGGCCTATGTGAGGAAGATCATGGCTTCTTTTGCACTGGTGATTCTCAAATGACATCCCTCCCCCCTCTAAAAAAAATCAATATTTTTGTGTTGCTTTATTTTTTTCCCGTTCCCTTGATAAGTGATAAACATTACGTCAGTAAAGATTGTGTGTTTTCTTCTATTCAGCTGATTTACTCCGTCTAGACCTTTCTGGACCTGAAGACGTTGAAAGGCTTGCCATCAATGAGTTACTAGATGTATGTTTTGTTACCTTTTCAAATTTAGTGATGCATAATAAAATTTATTTTTGCAATTCCTTCTTGTTCCTTACATTTTGTTTTACAGGTTGTATCTGAAGAAAGTAAAAATGGTCCTCTAATTATTCTAATAAAAGACATAGAGAAATCTATGGCTGGTACGGATACATATTCAACTTTGAAGAGTAAACTTGAATTGATGCCAGCAGGTGTTCTAATTATAGGTTCCCATACCCAGATAGACAACCACAAAGAGAAGGTAACAATTTGATTTATTCATGTTCTTTTCATTTTGAACATTATCTTGTGGAACTCAATATTCTTCCTTTGTGCTTAGAAAGGAGGAACAAAGTTAGTGATAAAGTATGATCCATGTAGCTGAACTTAGATTTATGTTATTTGATTTGTTTCTGTTTCTGTCATGACATGTAATATATTTTGCAGTCACTTCCAGGAGGTCTTCTCTTAACAAAATGTGGAAGCAACCAGACAGCACTGCTTGACTTTGCTTTCCCGGTATTCCAACTATAAGTCAAACTTGTGCAACTTCTAGCATGCTTATTGGCCATTGTTGTTTTTTGTATTTTTTCTTTGATGTGTTTGGACTATTTCATGTATTTCTAACGTATCTGCATTCACATATTCCACTTTTGAGGGAAACTCAAACATTCGTAATGGTTTATGTGACGATGCAATCAACCATCCAACTTTTCTGGCTTTGTTTCATTTGTATGTTCCTTAATTGTCATATACATGTTTCATTTTTGAATAGAATATGTAAATTTATTTTATGCTTATTTTACTATAGTAGTTTTCTATTTCTTTGAAGTGTTACATCAGTGCTTCAAATGCTGATTTTCTTGATGTCTTGCACCTGGAAATTCCGTCATTGATATTTCATATTTTCAAATGATCATGGCATCATCTTTAGATATTTGGTGCTGGCACTTTAGGAAAGGATGGCATATGTTGTAGAGAAGCCTTGCTTGTTATTTATTTGAGTTGTAGGATGTGCTAACTGGGAGTCTCTGTGGAGTAGGGTAAAAAGTGTTTTTGATATTATTTTCACGATGACAAAGGCATAAAGGCTGTTACATATTTATAGGTTTGAAACCCTAATTATTCAAGGAAAATTTAATACAAATATATAAAGAAACCTTCTAATGGATCTAATGCATAATTCAGAAAATTAATCATCGTCTAAGATCATGAGTTTTTCTTAATAACCAGATCCTTCAAATCAAGGGAATCTTATAGATTTGAAAAGATCTTCAAAATTAGGGAATCCTATCATTAATAATCTCTAAAATTAAGAAATAATCAGATAAGATTTTCTCTGATTTGATTGAGATTATTGACACTCCCCCTCAAGTTGACTTGAAGATGTCATTCATTGCCAGGTTGCTTACTAAATCATCAAAATGCTTCTTTGGTAATCTCTTTATGAATATATCTACGACTTACTCAGTAGTAAGTATATAGGGTATAACAATCAGTCCATTTTTTAATCTCTCTTTGATAAAATGTTTATCAACTTCCACATATTTAGTTCTGTTATGGAGCACTGGATTATGTGCAATGGCAATGACAGTTTTATTATCACAAAAGATCTTCATAGGTAAAGGACTAGTAACTTTAAGTTCTTCAGTAACTGTTTAATCCATAAAACTTCACAAATGCCATGGGCTAATGCTCTAAACTCAGCTTCAACACTACTTCTAGCTACAACATTCTGCTTTTTACTCCGCCAAGTCACTAGATTGCCTCCAACAAAAGCACAATACATTGAAGTTGATCTCCTATCAATTATACTTTATGCCCAATCTGCATAGTAAACACATCCACTTGGAGATGTCCTTGGTTCTCATATAGAAGTCCTTTTCCTAGAGTCTATTTTAAGTACCATAAAATTCTATACATAATATCAAAGTGTTCCTGATTTGTTGAGTGTATGAATTGACTTACCATGCTTACTGCAAATGCAATATTGGGACTAGTATGAGAGAGAAATAAGTCTCCCAACTAAACATTGATATTTCTCTTTGTCAATTACCTATACAGAACTTCCTGGTTGGAATTTCAAATTTGGTTTTATTGGAGTTTTTGTTACCTTACACCTAACTAAACCTATTTCACCTAACAAGTCAAGTATATATTTCCTTTGAGAAACGACAATACCTCTCTTGGATCTAGCAAACTCCATACCAAGAAAGTATTTCAAGGGACCTAAATCTTCAATCTTAAATTCATCAGCTAGAGCTTTCTTTAATCTTTCAAGTTCTAGATTGTCATCACCAGTTAGAAGAATGCCATCCACAAACTATCAGCACAACAATCTTCCCTTCTTTTGAGTGCTTATAAAACATTGTATGATTAGCTTGACTTTGAATATATCTTTGAAGCTTGACTACCTTTTCAAATCTCTTGAACCGGACCCTAGGAGACTGCTTGAGACCATACAAGGACTTCTTTAATTTGCAAACTTTTTCTTTTCCCAGCTCTTCAAAATCCGGTGGTAAATCCATAGGCACTTCTTCCTCCAAATCACCATTTAAGAAAGCATTCTTCACATCTATTTGGCGTAAAGGCTAATTAAAATGTATTGCATGAGAAAGTAAAAACTGAATGGAATTGATTTTTGCAATAAGAGCAAAGATCTCTTGTAGTCAATTTCATAGGTTTGTATAAAACCTTTGGCTATTAAACTTGCTTTGTATCTTTCAATGCTACCATTGGGCTTACATTTGACTATGAAAACCCACTTGCTTCCCACAATTCTTTTCTCCTCAAGTAAATCAACAATTTCTCAAGTTCTATTTTTTAGAAGAGCATTCATTTCTTCTTGAACTGCTGACCTCCACTCCAAATGTCCAAGTGCTTTCTGTATAGTTCTAGGAATAAACAAGTGAGAGACATTTGAAGTGAAAGCCTTATATTTTTCTGAGAGTTTTTAATAAGACATATATTTGGCAATGAAGTATTCGGTACAATTCCTAACTCCATTTTAGATTGCAATTGGGATATCAAGATCAAAAAGAGATAAAGGATTGGAGTCTATAGGAAGATTACCTGGATTTTGAGAACTAGGAGGTGATGATTGACCATGCTCACTATAAAAAGAAATATTTTCAACAAAATTAACATCCATATTAACATGAATTTTCCTACTAGTAGGATTAAAACACTTATACCATTTTTTATTAGAAGAATAGCCCCAAAAAATACATTTTTTAGCTCTTGGATCAAATTTGGATTTGAGATGAGTTGGTACATGGACAAGCGCAATAGAACCAAAAATTTTAAGGGTAAATCTGAGGGAAGGCATGTGTTGGGAAAGTATTCTTAAGAGTTTGTAAAAATGTTTCATAGTTTAAAACCCTTGCAGGCATTTTATTGATCAAATAACAACTTATTAAAATTGCATCTCCCAAAGATATTTAGGCACATTCATATGAAACATAAGAGCTCTTCCTAATTCAAGTAGGTGTTTGTTTTTACATTCTGCAATGCCTTTTTGTTGAGGACTGTTCCTACAAGTTGATTGATGTAAAATATCTCTCTAATAAAAAATTACCTAAACAATCATTATAATTTTTTTTTCATTGTTACTCCGAAGAATACTAATTTTGGTTTGAAATTGGTTTTCAATGATAGAATAAATTTTTTTAAAGAGTTGTGCAACCTCAAATTTAAAGTTTATTAGATAAAGCTGACATATGCGTGTGTGATCATCAATAATGTCACAAACCATTTTTTCGCAGTTAAAGTAGTAATCCTAAAAGGACACCAAACATCACTATGTATCGTGTAAGAATTTCGATCATCATAATAAAGTACAGTCCACAAACCAAACACTAGGATGTCCTTTCATTATGCTATAGATTAATCACGTAGAATGAACACTACCAATAAACCCTGAGCTTTGACACCAAACATGCCAATCATCAATGTATCTTGAAATGGTTAAAAGGGTCATAAACCCTTAAGGACATTAAAATATTTGGTCATTGAATTCTCACCTTGATGAATACTATGATTGATTACTGAGTTCTGAGTGATATTGTTCCAAAGATCTTTTTAGCGATGGGCCATGCCATGATCATGGAGTCTGCATCATATAACTAGGTTTAGTCTTTGCTAGTTCTTTAGTGTCTTCAGTCAAATAACCAATGGCCCCTAATGAACAAACACATTGTGAGCACCAATCTCACTCCTTTACGCAAGGCGTCCCGAAACATGACACTGAATTCAAGAAAAGCAACAACCTATATATCATTCAAGTCCATGTCTTTAATACAATCCATAACTAAAGATTTGGGCTACAAGCCCTACACATAAGCATTACAGGGGTTACATCAACATATGAATCCACTTATAGAAGCTCCAACGAACCTATGGTTCCTTACACACCACAATGATAAAGTCTGGGCATCAAGCCCTACACATATAATATTGGGGCTACAACAAAATAATGATCTGGCTTATTTAATAGAAGATCCATCACCCCAAATCCATCTTCAACCTCGTGGCTCTGATAAAACATTGTAAGGATTTTGTGAGCTTACACTCAGTAAGTAAACCATGTTATACAGTCCAATCATAGCATAGCAATCAATAAGCATATAAATAATCTGCATGCATAAACATTTACTCCTGTAAGCATCATCATCTGATTGATGTGTCCCATGCAATGCCCCATAACAAAGGAGAGGTATTAAGTATTATAATTGTCCCACGGCCCTCAATGCCCCATACCGCGGCGGCACTTATGATCATTTGCATCCATATCAATTATATTATATAAGTAAACCCACTGTTTATACTCTCAATGGTAACTGTAAATGTGACCCACGGCCCTGCTCTCTGAAACTGTGATTGGTATCATTCCCTAGCTTTTTAATGTATCATAGTATCCCCCCTACTTCGAAAATGCCAATAATGTATCATAAGTATCCCCCCTACTTAAATGCCAATAATGTATAAGAAGTATCCCCCCTACTCCATTGAATATCTCTACCTGATGAATATCAGCTAGTTTGGGTGTAACTTCAAATTGGGAAGACTCGGAATTCCATGATAAAGGAGAGCCGCGGCGACACATAACAGTACCTCACATCACATCAATACATCAATACATCAATCATGTAGCAAAACAGTGGATTATACTTACTGGATATTGCATCATGCATAGCAACTGCATCTCTCATGCATAGCAACTGCATCTCTCATGCATAGCATCTCACATGCATAGCATCTCACATGCATAGCATGCATGATTCATAGTATTCATCTACTTACACAATTAGCCAATAACAATTCACAATTTAACTACGCATATCCTGAAATAACTTATTTAATAAACTGATAACTGGCTTACTTACCTTCGCACGCAATCCAACAGCTAATCAGATGTCGGGGTACCTACACAATTAATTGATTAAATCTGGATAATGAAATGATTCCTAAGACTCTACCCTGACCAATCCACGGGCCCAACTTCGGACTCGAATATCTCTCACCATACTCACTCAAATGGGGAAGTAAAAATACCCCAAGAAACTAGAATTCACCCAGATTCTAGCCATATTTATGCTAATCCGGCCCGTTACAGGGCCCAAAAATCAGCCCAAAATCTCTCAGCACGGCCCAAAAGGCCTGAACCGGCCGGCCCAGCCGGCCCGGTTCAGTCCCGATCCCCTGTTTTGGCCGGCAGGGCCGCCGCCGGCCAAATTTGGCCGGGCCAGAGCCGGCCGCGCCGCGGCCGGTTTGCCGGCGGCACGGCCGGCCACCCTGGCCGGCCGGACCTCCACCGGACGCACGCCCGGCGCCGGTGGAGGCGACAGGCCAAATCGGGCCCGGCGAGGCGGCGAGCACGCCGCCGGGCCCGAACCAACCGACGGAAGCCACCGGCTTCCGCCACCGCGCGAGAGGAGGGCCAATTGGCCCTCTCTCTCTCTCTCTCCACCACCACCCCGCCGGACGCTCCCCCGGCGCCGGCGGGGTCGCCGGCCAAGGCTCAGGCCCGGCGCGGCGGCGAGCACGCCGCCGGGTCTGACCAAAGAAAATCATGTTCTCAGGCTCTCTCTATCAGGTGGAAGATTGATGGAGGGAGTGATTTGACTCAAGACAACAGGGTGAGGTGAATGAGATTTCCGGGGGTTTACAAGATTCGAATGTAGGTAATTTTGAGGGATTGGAACGTAATAGAAGAGGATTCAATAATTTTTGACGTGGTAAAGAGGTTGCAACATAAACTAAAACAAAAGGAAGAATAAAACAAGAAAGAATGGCAAAAAAAAAAAGAACATAGGAAATAGCAAATTAAGTTAGCTCTAATACCATATGGAGTAGGGTAAAAAGTGTATTTGATATTTTTTCACGATGACAGCCATTAAGGTTGTTACATATTTATAAGGTTGAAACTAGGGATGCAATTTTTTTCGTTTCTGGTTTATCCGATCGGTACTGTTTCTAACAGGTCAGGGAATCCTCGGTTTAAACAGCTTAATAAGTAACAGGGATTTTTGTTAACGGCTAAATGGGTAAACGGTCCGAGGACGGTATTCTTCGCCCCATCCCCGTTTACCCATCTCCGTTCCCGTTAGCTTTATAATATATTTAAATTTTAAATATATATATTAAAATATTAAAAATTAAAAATAAATAAAAAAATATATATACGTTTGAAATATAATTAGAATTTGATAGATCATTTTTTATCTGGTTTGTTACTGTGTTAAAGCAATGTGTTAGATGTATCAATATCAACGATTGGTTGTTGGCGATTTATATTTTATCCTAAAAAAATTTATTTTTTTAATTTTTAATAAATTATAAATTTAATAAAATAATTTTATTTTTTATTTAAATGGGCAAACGGGTGCCCAGTGGTGATACATTTATTAAACTACAATGGCTTAACGGGGCGGGGAACGGGGATGCTTTTTCTAATGAGGATAGAAATCGGTATAGACCATCTCGGGCCATCCTCGGCCCGTTGCCATCCCTAGTTGAAACCCTAATTATTCAAGGAAAGTCTAATACAATTATATAAAGAAACCTTCTAATAGAACTAATGCATAATTCAGGAAATAAATCATTGTCTAAGATCTGGAGTTTTTTCTTAATAACCAGATCCTTCAGATCAAGGGAATCTTATAAATTTGAAAAGATCTTCAAAATTAAAAATTTTATTATTAATGATCTCTAAAATCAAGAAATAATCAAATTAGATTTTCTCTGATTTGATTGTGATCTCAATAGTCTCATATCTGCATTGAAGAATTTGTATTGGAAAAGTATTCACAAGTTAGTTGTCCATTAGAATACTAGGCAGTTACCAATTTGTTTTATTATAGGTTTTTGAGATCAATGGAAGATTGGTTTTTCAATAATGAGTTCAACCCACCATGATTATGTTGGAAGTAGGCTTATGTTGTTTTTAAAGCTTTCTCCGAGGCACTAGAATAACAGTGTGAAATATGTTTATATAGTAGAACTAATTTTGGAGTTTGAATGCAAAATGTTGTAACACCGTAATAAGTAATATCTTTTAATAGCTCTAATGTTAAAAAATTAAATGTATATAATATGTTGTTTTTTATTTTATTTTATTTTTAAGTATGTGCTCCTATATTAACTTTGTTCTCCTTTTGCTGAGTCAAACAGTTGGACATATTTGAATTCGATTTTTGTATCCATGTCCATGCAGCATTGATACATGTACTTGTGCAAAAGAGTGGCTTAACATGTGTAGAAGGAAAAAGCGGTAGAGATAGACTGATAATTATATAAGAAAGATTTAGAATCTTTGCGTCATATAAAAAATACTCAGAACCACGCTGAATGGAGAAAAATGATTCATATAGGCGATACCAACTAGTTTGAGATTAAGGCTTTGTTATTATTGTTATTGTATGTCCATGCGACGTTGGTTGTAGGGCAGCTGAACTAATTGGTTATTTGTTAGAGATGCAATCCTTCATGTGCATATTCACTCATGGCCTTAACACTTCTTTGCTTTGGATGAAGGTGTACCCTATTGTTGTCTCTTCTTTGCTTTGGATAAAGCTGTACCCTATTGTTGTCTTTGTTATATGTTTAATCTTTTCCCTTGTGATCTTATTTTTCTTCATGGTGATGGGCTCTTCTGATATTGATTAAGTTTGAATAAAATATACTATTGCTAATTGCGGAGCTGCATTCTGGATATAGCTGACAAACACTAACCATTCTAATATGTTTTGTTTTGTGCCAACAACAGTCAGTGGTGGTGGCATTTTTATTATAAAAGTGGACTTTTGTTTGATCAATCATAGAAATGTTTTAGGTGGGTTAATTGGGAATGAAAACTGTTAAAATAGTGAAGGATGGATGCAAAATATATTTGAATAGAAACAGCATGGGTAGATGCATAGAGATGCACTTCCTAATGTACTAAAGAGACATGCAGAAGGCTGTTGTTGCCTCTGGACTTGTTTGGGCAACTTTATTTATGGGTGGTCATGCCCACGAATTTCAGGTGCAAATTCTGCGATTTGTGATTATATTTGATTTTTTCTCGTTGTTTCTCTATCCTTGTCCATTTATAATGGGTATGGAAGTGCAAAAGTGCTGCTAAGACAGTAATATACGGTTGCATGTAAAAATTTTGAAGTAAAAATATGTAAAATTATTGTATGAGAGAAAGCTTAGTAAATTTGTCCAGCAGATAGTCTGAAAATCATTTGTCATGAGATTTATTTCAAATTTAATTGGGAGGATGGCATGAGCTAAAAAATTTGGTTGGAAATGGGGAATGGTTCAGATGTTGCTTTTAGCAGGTTTCAATGTATGAATGGTTTGACATTAGGTGTGCATAATGAGGCTAGACTAAACCAAGTAACCACTGAAGATTAGGGAATATATAAGGCAAGGATATTTAGACTTGGATTTGTGAAAAAGAGTTGGAAATTGGGACTGTTTAGTAGAACTACTTGCTCTTCAAGAACATTGATGGTGCCTCTTTAAGCAATCCTTGAAATTCCGGGAGAAAGGTCCCATCTGTTGCCTCCCAAGCTTGTCATAATTTCTTTCATCTTTCCCCTATGAAATCAACATGTTTGGTTCTGTGAGCGCACTTGCTAGGCAAGCCCCATAATGATGTCCAAATGAGAAGTTAATGTCATTAACTGAGCCTCACAAATGTCTCCATTCTCCAAGAATAAGAAAGCTCTATGAATTTTTTGGATTTCTTTATCCTGATCATTAAAGTTCTGTCAACTAGATTTTAGATTCTTTCGTTGGTGAAGCTATCCTTCTAGCTTCATGATCATTTTGGCAGCCTTTTCCATACATTTTCTGGAGTTCAGAGTATAGCCCATCTGTTTGTTGGTTGACTAATCTATTAGTGAGCATAAGTTTTTGGGTCCAAGCCATTCTTAATCATATAATGAAACTTCTTTCAAATTAAAATAAAGAGGCGAAAAGGCCAAATTGGTTTTTGACTGAAAATGATACATAACATGTAAGAGGATGATCAAGAGTTCGATTGCAGGAATAATGTAAAGCACATATTTTGACCTGTAACAATGGGGGTAATGTGGATATTTGTTCATGCCAATATTCCATGTTACTCTAGTGATAAAAAAAGCATTCCATCTTTATTGGTACTGGTCATACTGTAGAAGCATTGCCTTGTTTAGTGTCTAAGAATTTACATGTTGCCACTTCTGGAATGCTCTGTTAGAATAGTAAAGTTAAACATAGTGATTTAATAATAATTCAGACATCCGTCATAATGCTAGTTGCTGCTAAGTTCTAGTCTGCGTTTTTAATGAAGTGAAAATAAGTACTTTGCTAACTGGTTTCAAAATGGATTGGGATTTGAGAGTCCTCATCTCCAACATCATTATGGACAATTATGCTGTCGTTTGCTGTGGTTTTTTTTTAAATACATCAAACAAGGCTAAAGATGTGCCTTAGAAAGCCCCTTTCTTGTTATGGATAAAATGCAATAAATACAACTTGCCAGGCACTTGCATTTGGCCCATCCCCCTCCCATCCTGATTCTAGCAGTTTAGCTGTCCTATGTTCCCTTCCCCCTCCCCTTCCCTTCTTTATCATGGATTTCTTATTACTCTGCATTGAATTTTGTGCCTGAACTTAACCTATCAGTTCTCTTGGTGTTACCATTAGTTGATTGAAAGTCTTCTTATTTAGTTGTCAATGAAATTCAATCTCAAATCACTTGATTTGTCTTTATATTTACATTGACAGACCAAATGACAACAATGTTGTCTTTTCCTGTCTGCTTGATATATTTTTAATGCGTAACTCTTGTGGTGCTGTGCAGGATAACTTTGGTAGGCTTCATGAGAGGAGCAAAGAAATTCCAAAGACCATGAAGCAGCTCACTAGATTATTTCCTAATAAAATTTCTATCCAACTTCCACAGGTTTAATTTTGGCATCTTATTATGTTATGTCTGTTGCACTTTGTTCCTGGTAGAAAGTATTTCTTGATGTTTAAAGCATGGCAGGATGAAGCCCAACTTTTGGATTGGAAACAACAATTGGATCGTGATGTTGAAACCCTTAAAGCCAAATCTAATATTCTTAGCATCCGCTCTGTAAGTTTTACTAACTTTGGAAAATTGAGAGTTCTCATTCAGTTCTTTCATTTCTCTTTTACTTTTCAAGAAGAAAATAATAATAATAATTATAATTATGTCGATAATTCTCATACATCATCATTAACCAAAGAGAGTGAGCTTCTCTTTATCTTGTTTGCTTTTCTGTATGGTGCTATATTTCCATTTCAAGAAGTTATGGATGTGTTAGATCTGTCTGAGATTGCACTGCGTCCATCATTTTCTGATGGAAAGGTATAACTTTCATTATGTAAAATAAAGGCTTGCCACATGTGTAAAAGATGGAAGATTTCCCCACTTCCAGAAGTTCATTTGAACCATCTTGGTCTGGATCTAACCTAGTGCTTTCTTTGAGATCATGATAATTTATTTGAGGTTCTATGCTCAATAATTTCAATGTTTTGAAAACAGATTTCTTGTCAAATTGTAAAAGGAATGACTCAAATAGAACCATGCCATTTATTTGTTTATCTTGCTGTATTTATTCATTTTCTATGAATCATGCATAGATGGCATTTACCATCTGCATATAAATGCAACGTTAATTAGGGGTTTGGTTCACCCAAATTTTATTGGGCCCTGGTCCAATCATATTAGCCATGGAATTATTTTGGGCCTGAAATTTGAGATTGATCCTGGGTTTTTCATAATTTGATTGGGCCTAAGAGAGCTTAATTTTGAACCAGGTGAATCAAGAGCCCACTTGGATAAACTCGATCTCCTCCTTAGTGAGCCGAGGTTACTGCAATTTTATATGGAGTCCAAATTGAGCTTGGCATTAGCCTGAGCAAGCTCAGTTCAAGCTTGGAAGTTTAACCAGATTCTAAATATTTAAATAATCCACTAACGGTTAAATTAATCACCTGTCAAAGCCTTGATCATGAATTATAAACTCAAAATAAAGTCAAGAAACAATTAAATATACTTCTGAATATATTGTCATTCAATAAAGCTATCTATGTAATGAAACAAATATTTTTTATATGATCACTCTCTGAGTCATAATAATTTAATAATCCATCAATCGAAGTTTTTTGTGACCTTGATTCCTCAAAAAATTGGCTGTTGGATCAATCCTGATGGCTGAGTATGCATGTGTGTGTTATTTATATATCAACCAGTTCAGAGATTTATTGACCTTAGCCTGATTAATTTGGGACTATTTCAGGCTTGGTTTGAAATTAATTTTGAGCCTTGGAACAGGTTCGATCTCAGCCTAATTTCTTCAAATCAAGTTTATATTCAAGCCAAACTCGACCTTCTCAGATAAATTGGCAGCCCTACCCTTAATATGATGCTGTGTGCCTTGAGTTTAGTGAATGCAAGTGTTCTGTATTCATTTCATGCTTTAATAAGAATGGAATCCTCTTGAAACTTGCAGAATAGTTCTCTATATATATATATATATATCTGCATGATTCCATCATCAATGGTATGCATAATCTGTGTATGATTGCACTCCTAATTTGGTGTCATCTTCGTTGAGTCTAGGTGGTGTAAATGTTTGTATTCATTTCATGCTTCAGTGAGAATTCCACTCTCTTGAAAAATCTCTTCAAATTCCATGACACTGCTGTCACGGTAGTCTCATAAATCTTTCATGAGAGATTTGACCTTCACCGGGCAAATCCTGCTTATGTTTTAAACTGGCAATTCAATGACTGCGTTTCTGCCTTTATCCACATGACCTGTTGTGTGATTACTGTAATCCAGAGATCATGTCACCCCTTAGCTAGAAAAGTTGCTGTTTTGTTTGTCAGTAACCAGCTCTTAAGGCAATGCCTAGTGTTGTCCTGAAAATTCAACTTCTCTTCCTTGTGCATGGTTTTCTCATTGAACACCATGGGTTCCTGTCAATGTTCCCTTTGTCTTTCTAGTTGTATTGGACTCCATCCAGTAATCACACAAAATCCATGGTTTTCTGAGATCTTATATTGCCTATGAATCACCACAAAATCCAGCAATGTTACATGATTCAAATTAGCATTTTTTCTTACATCTCCCAGCTAGTTTTGTATGGCTTACAAACCCCTTAATAATATTGTCTTTTTTATTTTGTGATCTGCAGGACTTTAGGTTTCTTTTCTTTCCTTTCTTTCTTTCTTTTCTCTCTCTTTTTTTTATCAAAGGGTGGTGGGGGGGGGGGGGGGGGTGCGGGGTGTCTAATGGTTATTTCACTGCTCATAGGTAGTGATTGGTAAATCAGCCCTCTGATCTTCCCTTTGCTCTCTATGTTTCTGAATTGATGCAAAAGTCTTAAGATGGTGCTACTGAAATGATCGCTGAAATGTTCATTGCTGTAAAGCAAATGGAAGTGTGGAATTAATTATAGTAGACCTTAAGCTGTTGACCTTTTATCTGTTATTACTGCTTTAAGTGCTCTATTAGTTTGTGTTCACGTGATTGTGTTGAAGAATATTGCATATGAGTAGCATGTTCTGAAATTAATCTGGTATCAAATTAGTCTTCTTTTAATCTGTCATTGCAACTGTTATTTTTCCCAGTGGGTTTATTTATGACCATTTCTAGATTATCATTTGCATAATTTGCAAACATATTAACATCCTTCCACCTTCCATGTTTTGCAGTTTCTAAACTGCAATGGATTAGACTGTAATGATCTTGAAACAGTATCTATAAAGGATCAAACACTTACAAATGAAAGTGAGTTTTTTTTCGTTGGACTTATTTACTCCTTACCTTGTTTTTACGATGCCAGAATGCTTGCCATTGTTATCAATTTTTATTCTTTTTATTTCACAGATGTGGATAAGATAGTTGGTTTTGCACTTAGTCATCACCTTAAGAACAATAAAGTTGAAGCATCTGCCAAGGATGCTAAGCTCATACTTTCCAGTGACAGGTTTCTATAATTTTTGGCTAATATTTTATATTATTGTATTATGAAACTGGAGACTGATTTTTCTCCCCATCTGACATCCTAACATTGTTGTCAATAACTGACAGCATTAAGCATGGGCTAAGTATGCTACAAAGTATCCAAAATGATACTAAGAGCACAAAGAAATCACTCAAGGTCTCTCTCTCTCTCTCTCTCTCTCTCTCTCTCTTCTTCTTCTTCTTCTCTGGATGTGTTTTCACATGTGTTTCCACCCCTTCCCTTTGTGTATGTGTGCATGTGTGATATATGCTCCAGCAGTTTGATGCTACAGAGTTTAGTTCCTCTTATCTATTCTGGATCTTTTGCCTTGAGCATTGCAGGATGTGGTTACTGAGAATGAATTTGAGAAGAGACTTCTTGCTGATGTTATTCCACCCAATGACATTGGTGTTACTTTTGATGACATTGGAGCCTTGGAGAAAGTGAAGAACACGTTGAAAGAGTTGGTGATGCTTCCTCTGCAAAGGCCAGAATTGTTCTGCAAAGGACAATTAACAAAGGTTTAAGCCTTCCATATTCCATCCAAATGTTATCATGCTTCTCAGTTATCAGTTCATATAGTCCTGGGTGATATTTCTTTTAAAATCCTCACTCATTGTTGGATAAATTTTGCTTGGTGGACAACAAACAAGTTTGTCCACATTCATGATCTACAACACCTTGATGATGGTTAAGCTCCTGAGTTGCTTTTGTTGTTGTGAAGTATGTATTTCTTTGATATTTTACATTGGAAGGATATCGGTTCTTAGGTATGCAGGTTCATAAAGCATATTTTTGTTTGAAGGCATATGTGGCACATGTAATGGACTACCTTAGAATGGCAATTATATTTACAAAGTTGTCAACATCAGCTTTTCTTCTTGTTTTGCAGCCTTGCAAGGGAATATTGCTCTTTGGCCCTCCAGGTACAGGAAAGACCATGCTTGCTAAAGCTGTTGCAACGGAGGCAGGTTCAAATTTTATCAATATATCAATGTCAAGCATCACCTCAAAGGTATCATTCATAAAGCATTAGCATGTACCATCGATTGCACTTTTTCTGTTACCTGACAAATCTAATGCACGCCTTATTTATAACAGTGGTTTTGGGAAGGAGAGAACTATGTCCAAGCAGTTTTCTCATTGGCAAGCAAAATTTCTCCCAGCTTCATTTTTGTTGATGAGGTTAGCAAGCTAACCAGTAAAACCTTTTTGTCCTCTTCATTAATAATTGCTTAGCATTGCCTTGCTTCTACTTCAAGCTGCATTATTTTTCATTCTACTTTCTAGAGTCCAGTACTACTGTTAAAGATGACTCATGTCATAGCAGTTATTCTTGGTAATTACATACATTTCCTTACACAGGTTGACAGTATGTTGGGCAGGCGACAAAGTCCTGGAGAGCATGAAGCCATGCGGTAGATGAAAAATGAATTCATGGTGAACTGGGATGGGTTGCGCACAAAAGATAAAGAACGTGTATTGGTGCTTGCTGCAACCAATAGGCCTTTTGACCTTGATGAGGCTGTCATTAGGAGACTTCCCCGGAGGTAAATACTGTCATTTGAAGTTGCATGCAGGCATTTATTAGAGTTTTGCATCTTAAATGTTAAGCCTAATGATTTTAATCCTTATATTTTATGCAGATTAATGGTAAACTTACCTGATGCATCAAATAGAGTGAAGATTCTCAGAGTAATATTAGCCAAAGAGGAGTTGGCACCAGATGTTGATTTAGAAGCACTTGCCAATATGACGGATGGATATTAGGAAGTGACTTGAAGGTTTGTTTGAATTTAATATTTTGCAGTTTCTGTGGTTTTTGGAGAAATCAAGTAATTTTGAAATTGCACTCTACCTTCTGTTCTCAGAATCTGTGTGTAATTGCTGCACATTGTGCTATTAGAGAAATTCTGGAAAAGGAAAAGAAGTTTTGTATTTATTTTTCAGAAATGTTTGGTCAGTATCTTCTTTTTCCTCCTTTAAGATAACAAATGGGGATGTTCATTTATGGGTCTATTCTTTACATGTAACTTGTCATCTTACCAAAAATTATTTCAACATTAATACGAGGAGAGATACAGAAGGGAGTTCTTCTTTTTGGTGAAGATCCTAACTGGATGTTAATAATGCAGAATCTTTTACTTTCCTTGGATATTTTATCTTATTAATTCTTCTAAGGCTTCAAGTTTTGATCCTTTATATGGAATCATGTGATGGCTGTGTTTGGTTGCAGAATAATTAGCCTGGAGTTTACTTAGTTCTAACCGGCTTTGGATTAAACTACTGCCCCATACATGTTGGAATAGTTTACTCAGGATTACCTCCAAAACAATCTGTTTACTTTTGGTAATGCCTATTTTATCATTGGGATAAACTGCCTTCAAAAACAGTGTTTGGCAGAGTAAAGTGGAATAAACTGGTTAAGGTGGTCTTATTCTGCTTTAGCCCTAAGACAACTCAGCTTGAGATGCATATAATGTTAATTATCTGGGAACATAAATACTGAAGCTTCTCACTCTAAATGTGGGATGATTGACTTTTTTGTCATTCCATGTTTAGTGTTATTTGTTTATGCTTGTGCTGTTTAGGTACACTGCAAACAACTGCACGATTTATGCTTATTTTGCACCCAAAAGTTGTGTACAGCCTGTCTTCTAATTTATGACTGAAAAATCAATTTTCAGTGGATGTTTTAACTATTGACTATCTTTTCCTTTGTCTAAATAAACAATAGTCATTATCCTTTTACAAAGTGCATGCCCATGAAACCAATAATCAAGACTTGAAAATATGTTCTTAAATGCACATGACTTCCATCGAGATCATATCTAGTCTTGGAAAGATGATGTGAAAACCCAAACAAAGGATTTGTTGAATAATGATTATGCAAGGGATGGTTGTGCTGCTCATCTAGTTGCTACTCTTAGGGTAGGTTTTTGTCAATTGAATATACACTAACAAATGCTCAATCGGCTGTTTACCTCCACACCCCCTTAAAAGAACAACAGGAAAGAGGATACAAAAAGTAAAAAATGGATTCCTCTTTACCTAATCCTCTTCCATTGTCGAACCCTTCTTCCTCAATCCGTTTTCATCTCCCCATGACCCACTTTTTCGAGCCCCCTTCTCTCAAGCTCAGTGACATTTATCTGTGGTTTCCATTTCCATCTCAACTCTCAAGTCCATGTCTCAGCTTATTGCTTATAGCTTCCTTACTTCTGCATGGGGCTCAGCATTAATGGCAGTCGGTGGTAGTTGATGGGGAAAGGTGCATGTTGTTGTCTTGGTGCGCTAAGTTTTAGCACTCGGATAGATTATGTACTGTATTATTGAGTTTGCATAAATTCTCACGTGCAATTGCACACTTACCTAATATGGGATAGGAGTCAACTGTATTGATCTAGGTTTTTTTATGCCTTGACTTTTATTTTGTTCACCATTCTTGGATTAACATACACATGGATGCGTGTAAAATATCATACTTCTCATTGAGCTTTTGTTTGTTGGGATCTCTATGTATGTGTTTTTGATTGTTCATGTTGATATTGAAGTGTGCTCATTAGGGAAAAAAAAAGAAGATTCTAGAAAGAATGGGGACAAAAAGGAAGGGGGGTAATGAGTGGTATATAATGGTACATCGGTGTGGTCTCATCAAAGTTATGTTTTTAGCTTACAGGGATTGAGTACTCAAATACAATAATTTATTTTAACATGTGGATTTTTTAATTAGTCATAAAACAAGTGCTTTTTATTGCTGTGTTTTCATTTTATTTTGCCTATTATTATAGTTAAGTACTTTTATTTTGTCATTACATGACCTACTGCACTAAAATATGCTTTTGTTTTTGGTTGGAGCTTAAAGTTGGTGTTTCTCCATTATTTGTTTTGCAATCTGCAGGAGAGAAGTTTAGCATTAGCAGAAGGTAGACCTTTACCTGCATTGCATGGAAGTGATGACATTCGTTCTTTAAGTATGAAAACTTTGTACACCGCATCCGGTGCAGCAAATCCTATATAAGTTGCACCGCCCTTCTTATTGGTTCATATGCTTACGGCACTCATTAAAAAATGTAAGACAGTCTTACGACATCCCGAGAAAATAATTTATGACACCCCAGTTTTAAGACACTGTAGTATAAAATTAAGACATACGTTCAGAAAGCAAAAAAAATTACGACACTCCAGTTATAAACTTATGACACCCCTTCAGAAAATGTATCTGTACACAAATTCCAAAAAAAAAAGCTGAATGGGTATTAATGGATATCATGTTAAAATTTAAGATGACACCTTGTTTTAAACTTATGACACCGTAGTTATAAAATTAAGACACCATTAAGAAAGTAAAAAAAATTACGACATCCCAGTTGTAAATTTACCACACCATAGTTATAAAATTATGATACCTACTTAGAAAATATATCTGTACATGTTAGACATAGCTTCGAGATCTATGTGGCTATAAAGATGGAAAAGATGATCGAATTTTGAACTTGACTATATTCAAATGTGGCCTAATTTACTTTATATGTTCGTATTGATAATACTGTAGATGTGCTAATTTCTTATATGGATTAATTGGAAGTATTTGGTGGCATATGAGTTTTTTTTTTGTTACCATTCCTTTGTTATCTTTCTGTGACTCGGTTCTTAGTTAAAACACTCCACGTGTAAAGTTTTATGGCTTTAGGAGGTTTTTAAAGAAATTAAAAGAGAAGGCCACTGCCCTCACAAGCAAAATTTTATTGAAATCAAATAGTTACAATAAGGTTACACATGAAGAGAGGAGATTACAAAGATGTTGGTGTGATTTGAAGCACTTCTTGAGGTAAAGGTTGCCTCACATAGTAAAGCTAGCAATAATTTTATATTGGATTGTGAATAGGAGTACTTCTTGAAGAAAATTTTTGAGTTCCTTTTATTCCATTAATGGTACATGAAAGATAAAATTAGTTGAGCCCTACATTTCCTTTATTAAACCTGCACTTTCTTCCTCTTCTATATTGTCTAAAGCTTGAAGGTATTGAAAGATAATCTTCTCATTCCGAGGCTATTCGCAAGGGATTCTATGATAAATTTGAAAAAAAGAGTATCCAATGAATAAGTAGTTAACTGACTTATGAGTAACTCCGTAAAAAACACATCTTGTACTTACTTATTGCCCTTTCTTCGGTAGGCTATTTTCAATGTGTCGCTTATTGTGAAAGACCAACCAAAAAAAAAATCTTAACTTTCTTTGATTTACTAATATCTAAAGAGAGTCTATATTATATCCATCATCATTACAAAGCTTTTGTACTAGTACATCAACAGATGATGATGACCAATAGCAAATGATGGACAAATAGCAGACATTACAATAGTGGTGGCAGCAGCGGCGCGACGATAGTAGTAGTAATAATAATAATAATTTATTATAATCAATAATATTAAATTTTATGTGTGATATTAATTATATTTACAAGCATATTTTTGTTATTATAAATTTATGCCAAGAACATGTGTGTCTCAAAATTATGGGCAACTTTTTTATTTTTTAATGATGGTGGATTTTGTTTCATTAATTTTATATTTTCTTTTTTTCTTTTAAATTTCAATTCTAGGCTTTGGCCTAAAACAATCGTGGGCTACTTTCATATTTTTTTAAATTTCAAGTTAGATAAAAGGACAGGCCTAGAAAAATTATGGTTTATAACTTTTTGTAAAAGTTTCTTTTGAGAGTTTGTAACTATGTTAATAAATAAATATAATTAACTAAATTTACTAATGAGTATAATATATGGTATGGGACAAGGATATTTCTATGTTCATATCCATTCTATGCTCATGATGGATACTGCCACATGTTTCGCATCCCAAATGAAGAAGAGGCAGACATGTACATATGAGTTTGAAAAAATTATCGTTCCTACATACTCATCCTATACACGTGATGGATATTGCCATAAGTCCTATACTAATATCTGTATTTTTTTTTTACTTCCATACACATTCAAATAAAGTGAAGGCCAACGAGTATCCACATATCCAAAGGAAGTTGCTATCCTTGCCATTTGAAGCATAAGCCATTGGTCTTCAAAACACCTGATATTTTGTTATGTAAGTATTTTAAAAGTAGGAAATCACATCTAATAATTTAGATTATTAATGTGAATTTCCCATTAATTTAGGTATGAGCATACCTAAGTACAGATCTTCTAGAACATGACTATGTCAAAATATATAATATGTTATCTCCTAAAATTGATTGGTTATATATAGCAAGCTCATAAGATTTTACAGTTAATGGGATGTGGGTAGATGGTTGGCAACTCAATTTCTAAAAGCTTACCTTAAAAAAAAAAGGGACATTCTAAGAAGGAAAAAAGTTTTGAGATATTTATCATTGTCATAATTCATCAATACTCAAAATTTGATGGACAAAAAAAAATCTCTTTAAGAAGCAAGAGAACCGGTCTCTAAGCTCAAACATGACTTAATCTAAATGCCCCTTAAACGGTCGCTAAAGAGATATTTAGATGCTCCAAACCCAATCATCCTTCCTAGCCATATTATCAATAGACCTGGAGAGATTTATATGATGAAATTGATTTCCACATCACCATCTCAATGAAGTTTTCTTATATTCACACTGTTTTTGCCTGGGGGTGCAAATCATATCAATTCACGAATGAGTCATGGCAACTTTAAGACATAACAATGGATAAGTTAATTCAAACACAACCCAATTAAACCATGCTAGAAATCTGGATATGAGCTCAAAAATAATTTGCATATTAATCATGTTAAAAATTTAGAGACAGACACAAAACATATATCATATGAGTTAACGAGATGATTCATGCAACTTATTTGACAAACATGTGTTCAATTAATATGAATGTATGATCTATTTTTAACCTATATAATTTAAAATTAAATTTTACTTCATCTAATTGATGTAAGTTACATTTTACATTTTTTCTGATGAAATATTCAAAAATATTTTTTACTTCTTATTTTTATTCTTCTATTTTGCTTATTATATATATTGAATAAAGTTAGATAAAATATCTGTTTTATTTAATAATTATGTCATTAATTATATTAATCAGGTTAATCATATTTTAACACAAATCTATTTATGCCTACGCAAGCTGGTTAACAGCATGCCGATATTGCCAAAATTGTGACCCTTGTCTTTGGCAAATGAAAAATCTTAACCGGAGGTGACCGGATCCCTTGAGCACCGGCTTTTATAAGACGGCTCGCGCGCTCTCTCTAAGCTGCTTCTTTCGTTGGCCGGCCCATCGCTCTCTCTCGCTCTCCGTCGGTAACATTACGATCCGGACCGGCGGACGAGAGAATCTCCAACAAGCATCGAGGAATTCGTTGAAACGTTCGATTCGGTGGCGTCGATCGAGAGAACGTACGAAAAAGAATTTCTGGCAGCCAGGGTTCTCGCCGTGAATTCCAATTCACTTCTGGATAGCATCAGATTCGATCGAGAGATCGCAATTCCTTCGAGGTAACGGACTATAATAAATCTTCTACCGGTCTATACTCTATTCTTATTAAAAGAGAATAATTCGGTTTTCCTCCGTCGTTAGACGGTAAAATTATCTATTAATGTATTTTATTTCTGTATTTTTTAACAAATTTTTCCAGCAGCTTATATAACAAGATTTTATATTGGGAAACTATCGATAGCATTATCTTTTTTAGAAAAAAACACCGCGTTGTGATTAGGGATAGGGATAGAAAGCAAGAGGAAAGGAAGTCAAGTAGATCTTGGGCGAAGGAAACTAATCTAGGGTTTCCCCCTGGCCTCGCTGCTATAGATCCTGTGATCCGGTCCTTCTCTTTCTCTCCCTCCCTTCGCCCTCCCCATCCCATGAATCTAATCTAGGGTTTTCTTTGATGTTTCGCTTTAGATCAATCTTGCTTCAATTCCCGATCTTGGCCGGCCCTGAGGAGAGAATTTGCTTCCGTTGCGTATGATGTTCAGGCCGCAGAAGAAAGGATGGACTTGCTGGTCTCTCTGGCCGAGGGTCGGGGATGGGCCAGATGGTGCTTCGGCGCCGATGAATGCCAGGAGTGCTGGTGCGATATCTCTTGTGGAGGAGAAGGGGAAGAGTTTGATGGCGGAGGTGCGTCCGCCACCACGGGCTTTGCTAGAAGAGAATGGTAATGATGTGGCAGGAGGTGCTGGAGACGTGGAGGCATGACGGAGGTTCAAGGAGGTGGGTTGCTGAACGAGTCCGTGCTTCAGAGAAAGAAAAGGATGCTCTTGTTAAGAGGATTTTGGAGCTTGAGAAGGAGGTTAGTGGTGTCATGAATGCCTTTTTCATTGATTTAGATCAATGAAGATAATTTTCAATGTAATCACTTTTATATTTTGATGATGACTACTGTGTTGCTTTGTTGAAAATTATAAATATTCCAAAATAGAGAATTTATTAGCCATAGAAAGGTTCCTTGTTATTGCTACAGTCATGTGTTGATATATTCCTTTTACGTGCACTTCTTTCCCATGGGTTATGGCCTATGGCCTGCTTCATAGAAAAATCGTTATAACAATCAATGATTATTTATAATATTTTTATTTAATAAGAATATGGTGACATTTTTTGTGCATTGCTCACTTCGAACTTGAATTATTGTTAGTTTGCTACATCTAATCACTTAAAATAAAAACACCTCGTGTGATGATTGATGTTGTTTTGGTTGTTGTAAATGAAGGCATAACAAACGAAAACATGTCTTCAATGTAGGAAGCAATGCAATTGACATTATAACTTCATGAATGCTATGAAATGAACACTTGAAATTTATGAAGTATTACTGGTGTATCCGGATATGTGTGTGTAAGAGAGAGAATGAATTTTGAGAGGGTAAAGAGGAAAAAAAATCCTTTATAATAGATTTATTTGAAGCTTTGATGAAAACCCCTGCAACTCCTAAAAATGAGAAATCTTATTACGATTTAGTAGCCATGAAGAACTTCTGTCATTTTCTTTTTGAAAAAAAATAAATGCTATATATTAGTTCAATGCTTTTGTTTTCTGTTTTCCTTTTCTTTCCCATTTAGTATGAATTTAATCTAGTACATGACAGAAAGCTGAATCCATCCATCAGAGATAGGATAATGCATATGCTCTTGAACTCCCATTTTCTTCTTCAAATTTATTTAGATCAAACATATTCTCTTACAATTAAAACATCGCAACAGCAACAACAACAATAATTACTGTTCAACTAGTTCTATTTAAACCTTCTTGAACAACTATGCTTTTCAAGTCTTCTTATATGAGCTTTGCTTTCATCATCCCACAACTGTTAAATCAAACATTTTAAGCAAGAATGGGTCAGAGTTTACTTTCCCATGCAAAATTGTGTTCAAGTATAAGCATGATATTAGCCATTGTTGTTGTCTATGTTCAGGAAAAGTGGCACCAAATATCAATGGCAGCTTAATAACGAAGTCTGTAAATTTTTTTCTCTTCCCTCTTTGTCATCCAATCTAGCTAGTTGCAATCTCACAAACAACTTCGACCTATTAGGATAACAGATATGAGGACTTAGTTCCTTCTTTTACCTTTCATTTGAAAGACCTTGACATGCCCATATGGTCAACCTATTTTTTCAGTCACTATCCAAGTGCGAACTCCCAGCCCATTATCTTTAGTTTATATTTGCGTGGGTTGCAAGTTACCATATCCACTTAAGCAACAATTGATAAGGAGGGGACTGCAATCTCCATCTTGACTTTAGCGTGTAGCCCAATTAAGATTACTTGACTTAAAACTCATGTTCTAAGTCAAGCTTGCAGGGCTAATTCCAAACAAACAAACAAAAACTCAAGGCTTTGTTAACTAGGTCTTTTGCATTCAAACTAGGTGTTGATGGTGGGAAGATGAGCAGCAGTCTCCAAGAAAGGAGTATTATGACTTATGACTTCCTGAGTTACTCCAAAATTTTAAAGCATTTTCAGAGTCAATTGTTAGCAATAGCGATGTTAGTGTTGATATCTAGGTGAAAATTTAAATTATGTGGTCCATGTTAATGTATCTTTAACTTCTTTGACATGAGCCCACATGATCTCAAAGAGGCCATGGGTTAGATACTTCAGTATGAACAAGCTTAGTTTTATAATTACAACAGCACCGTGTTGTGATGACTGACATCAATCTTTCCTAAGTCCACTTGAACACAAGATAAGGTTAGTCCATTTATTTTATTTATATCAACTGTCATCGACCACCTAACCCAGAATTAATGAGGAATGTTGAGCACTTCCTCTCTAAAATTTACGAAAGAAAATTACACATGTTGCATGAAAACAAGTTCTTTTCATTGCTCTACCACAGACATCAATTCAGATCCTGTCTGCATCGCAGTAGGGAAGGATTGGGATGTTTGAAGAAATATGATTTTCTAACATCTACTCCATTGACTACTTATACACATAAATAAAATAAAGTTTGATTATCTCATTTTTAGACAAAAATAATCATGGGAATGGATAGGAAGTGAGATGCTGCTGTCATGATTTTAAAACTCATGTCATATAGAAAATCTTATACACATCAAAAACTCACCAGATATTTTTCCATTTGGTTAGTGACTTGCGATAAGTGTTTCAATGCATGGTCATTAAGACACAAGATGCGAAGACATAGACTAATTTATTCCTACGGAATGAAATTCGAAAGAATGCTATTACAAAAGTCAAAAAATATGATAATGTTTTCTAATCTTATTACTATGGAACCAAATTCGAAAGAATGTTGATTTCTGAACCCAAATTGAACCAAGTGAAGGAGCAATGGATTGGGTTACATAGTTTGAGTTTGAGATTTATTTCCTTTCAGCAACAAGTCACTGTAGACTATATTTATAAAATATAAGGGCCTTTGAGGAGAGTAGTAAAAATTTTACTTTATTCTTCTTTATCATTGAATTTAATGCCATTAAGAGGTGAGGCGCATGTCCATTTGGAATTTCTTTCTTTCTTTATAGATATTGCAAAGCAAGGAAAAATGTACAATAAATCAAGAAAATAAAAAAAAGGCATGACATAATTCTGAGTGTGTTATAATCCATAGTTAATCTAGACTGATTACATGGCACCTTTTTTATTATGATGCTGCAAACACCTTTTCTATTTTATTTTTTATTGCTAAAATATGTGAAGATCTAACATTATATTGAATGTGATTGCTTGTATTTTTCCTTTCCATGTCAATCATTGCGAGCTGCCTTCTGTGGTTTGACATGATGTATCATGTCTATTTGTTCTGGCTAAACATGTTTTTGTGTCCGATTTCTTGGTTCTTCAATATCATTGCAATATGCTTGCCTAGAAGTATTTTCATTGTCATGTCTAATTGCTTGCGTCTACATTCGGAAGCTGTTTAGTTCATTCAGGAGCTGCTTCATCGTTCTTGATGTTCCTTTCTTATGCTTCTGAGCTCTTCATCCATTGAAGACAACTTTTTAATCATTGTGACTTTGTTCTTTTGATGTAGTTGGACTATAATTTTCATTAGCATTTATACTTGATTTTGATTCCTTCATTTTGTTTCTATTTGGTGTAACAATTTTGTTAACTCTATTTTTTTATTAACAGCTTCATGAATACCAATATAATATGGGACTTTTGCTAATTGAGAAAAAGGAATGGACTTCTAAATATGAAGAAATCAGACAAGAATTTAGAAGCAGAGGAGATTCTAAAGCGGAACAGGCTGCGCACGTGATAACTGTATCAGAATATGAAAAGCAAAAGGAAAACCTGTAGAAGGCCTTGGGGTTGAGAAGTAGTGTGCTGCAGATGTACGTTAGCAGTAGTTATTATTATTATTATTTTTCACTAATTTATTATTAGTATCTAGAGTTATAAAGTTAATTATTTAGCCATAATTAATCAAAGTGTATCCTAGCTCCATCCCTGCATTATTGTGTATTTGGAATATCATGATATTTTATTTGCAATTTTATAATCATAACTGCTGTCATCTTCTATGACATGTCTCCTTTCTTTGCTTCATCACATGGTTAATTGTCTCTACTCTTAGAAACATACGAATAATGCTTCTTAGCCTTACAAGACTTCTGGAGGTCAACTTGTTTTAAAGAAAGATTTTTGAATTTTTCATTGAACTTTTTGTTGAATGTCCTCACTTCTCTGTATTGATTGTTCAAACCAGTCTTGTTGGTAGAAATTTTTAACTATTTAAGTTTTAGGGGACTACCATGAGAAAAGGGTTATAGGAATAAATAAAAATAGTAAAAGAAGTGCCTCTTCTGGATATGTCCATTGATAATGTTTATTCATTATGTATCAAACATAGAAACTTCTGAAAATAAACGAATGCTTATGACTAATCTGAAGTTGCTTGTTAAAAGTTATTTTGGTAAGTCTCCATTGAGAATTAAGACTGCTGCTGCATGGAATTATTAAATTTTTAATATATGTTAGGAAAAAATTCAACAAATTATGGGTTTAGAATCTCCATACAGAATTTGTCTTGAAATGCTTGATGTAATATTTTGAGTTTTCCTCTGAATTAAACTAGCTCATATATGGAATTGCAGCCTGCCAGAGTCCTTTGGTTTAGATATCTATGTTTTGCAGTGTGTCTAGATGCTATATAAGGTCATCTGTCATGGTTCATGAGTTCCTGATTCTGGTACCCTGCATTCTCCTAGAGAAAGCATGATTTTGCAATTTATGAGTGTGAAATTGTAGATTATTGCTTGAATAACATTATTGATGGCACCATTTCTTTGCTAATCATTTGATTCTTTGGTGTGGTGGTCAATGGATAAAGAAGCTTTCCTGGAGTACATGGGTGGACTAATGGCGGTGTCCAGGTCCATGGCTGTGAAGGCTAGTTGTTTCATAGAAACCTTATACCTCATAAACTTCCATAGCAATTATTATTTAAGTGACTCAATGAATTGCCTTTGTTGAGATTTGTGAAACCCTTAGGAGAGTCATGTCCTATTTGATTTGCTTTATTCATGCACTAAATGTGGTGACGTTTCTTGCAAAATGGTTCCCATGTAAGTTTGGAGCTACATAAGTAAAATCATTTTGGCCTAACCTTTTGAAGCCTGTGTTGTGCATACATTCTTTTATTTATAACATATACATCAGGAAAGGATATGCCTATTCACATGCATGAGTTAGAGCTGAGATGAACTTTAGGATAGTGCTAGAACTCAAATGTCATTAGCGAAGTGTTGTTGATTTTTCAATCAAGGACAAATAATGATGTAAGAGTTGTATGATTGGAGACTGTGTATAACCTGAAAGACCTGAACAAGTAATCATGGAAAGGATCAAACCCAAGGGGCTTATTATTGCCATTGTAGTTATTATTATTATTATTGTTATTATTATTATGATGACTACTACAGCCCCACTACCACCACAATCACCTTACAAAGATGAATGCTTGGAGGGACCTTGATGTGCCCAAGGCTATCTGCTGGTTTAGGCTACATGAATCTTTATTTTAAAATTTGATTTAAAACTTTTTACAGTTTTGAATTTCATAATAGCTGCAACTTCTTGTGCCAAAACCTGTATGTTGGGAGTTCAGCTAATTATATATGGTTTTTAGTGCCTTCATGGACATACCAATTGAATGTATTAAGTGCATCCGACGATCTGATTTAGACCCAGTTATCTTGGCTTCGAGGGGTGCTTATGACATTAAATTTGCAATCTCATTTCATTTTTTTTTTGTTGTAAATTCTGCTTAATGATCAGGGTCGGTTTAGTTATTAATTGTTTAGGTCAAATGTATTCAGGGATTGTGCAAATATGGTTTGCATATTTCATGGTGTGGCTGTCCTAGAGAGATTAAGGATAAAATACTGAATGCTTTTGTTAAGCCTTTGCTCCTTTTCATTGTATCTTCCTTTTCCTATTTTCTACTTTTGAGGCTTAAATATTTGACTTTCAAGTGCGTCAATATATTTACAATTAAGAATATCTGCATTGAAACATGGATCAATATCAGATTTTAGAGCTTATTTGCATTCATGCATTTACTTGTGGACTCGGTCTTCTAGAGAGATTTTACTTTAGTTGTTGACGAAGAGAAGATTATAGCAATAACAACAATGATGACCGATAAAGTCTTAATCTCAAACTGGTTGGCATGGGCTATAACAATCTTTTTTTTATTCATTCTGCTTAGTTTAGAGCCATACTTTTTATCAGATGTAAAGATAGCAAGTCTTTCTTTATTACTTTCTCCTATGTAATTTTTTGGTCTATCTTTATCCCTTTTTTCTTTCTACATATATTGAAGAGAGGATTATGATGAGTTAAGAAGATTCTTGATCCATAAATGTTCTTTGTGGCTTGAAGTTCTTCAAGGCATGATTAGAAAGAAGTGAAAGTTAGAGTGGAGCCTCTACTTTGTTATTATGTGTTCTCTCATCTTGTTTTAGTTTGAATTTAACGTTGTATTGTATAGGATGCTTTCTAAAGTTTATTAAGTTGATGCATTCATGTATGCATACATACATTCACTTGTATGCATGGTATGTCGTATTTGTATGTACTACCTTATATCAGACATACTATATCGAGAGCCTATATATAGGGGGTGTACCAAGTCTTGATATATTGAACCAATCTTATACTAGACGTATTAATACGATACCAAATTGGTATCGAATTGGGATCCGATATCGAGATTGTGAACCTTACATGTATGTATATGTATGTATCATATAATTATGCGTGCACACACATTTACATACACATACAAATATGTGCATGTGCGTGAGCACTATAGTACCAATTTACAAGAATAAATATGATATTCAAAATTGTTCTAACTATTATGGCATTAAATTTACGATTCATATTTTGAAACTTTAAGAGAATAATTGATCATAAGTCAAAGATGTAATACAAAAATTTTAGAGTCGATTTGGTTTTTTGTCATGAAGGTTGACTGTGTAAGCCATTCTTCTCTCTAGGAGGTCAATGAAGAAGTATAGCGAAAAGAGATAATATCTTCATATAATTTTTATTAATATAGAGAAGGTATGTAATAAAGTCCTTAGAAAAGTTTTATGATGGGTGTTACAAAAGAAATGAATACCCATTAGATATATAACGTAATAAAGAATGTATGATGGAGCTGTTGCTAGTGTAAGCTTATCAGGCAATACTAATGAGTTTTTAATTGTTGTAGGTTTATATTAAGTATTTGCTCTTAGTCTTTACCTTTTTACGTTAGTTATAGATAAGCTTATTAAGCATATTTAGGATGATATTTCATAATGCATGTTATTTATAGATGAGATAATAGTAGTAGATGAAAATAAGGTTGAAGTTAATCAAGAAGTACATTAAAATATAAAGGTTTTTGGTTAAATAAGACAAAGATAGAATACATGAAATGTAATTTTAGTACTATAAGAAATAGAGATGAAGGTAGAGTAAAAATTAAGGATTATGGGGTTCTTAAAAGTAATATTTTTGATATTTAAAATCAATATTTATAAGGATGGAGAGATGAGGATGATGCTTTCTATAGGATTAAAATAAGATGGATAAAATAGAAGTGCAATTGGAATATTATGAGATTGTATAATACTTGTTAAGTTGAAAAAAAAATTTATAAAATGGCCGCAAGATCGGTTATGCTTTTCGTACATATTATTGGGTGGTTAGAAAGTTACATTACACAAGATGAATGTGGTTGAAACGAGAATGTTGAGATGAATACATGATAATGCAAGAAAAAAATAGAATAAAAAATTAAGTTATTCGTAAAAGATGAAGGTAGCATCAATTGAGGACAAATTGAGAAAAACAGGAGTTAATAGTTTGGAATTTGGATATTTGCAATGTTGATGTAGCAATGCACTAGTATTAATGAGTGATTTGATATATGTAAAAAAAAAGTAGAGATAAACTGAAAATTATATAGAAGGAAGTAATAAGAAAAAATTTAATATTTTTGCGTCTTTAGAAATTTAACTCTAAACTAGGTAGAACGGAGAGAGAGGATTTATATAGCCGATCCCAACTAGTTTGAGTTTAAACTTTGTGGTGATGATTGTTGTACAAACATACAAACGTACATGTGCATAAGTATGCAGAAACTATTTACATCTTTTGAGGAGCATTTAGTAGTATAAATTTTGATACTGGATTTTTTCTGTTATTATTGATTTCTATCTTTTTATATTCTGTTTGGATGTATTATCTTCTATTTTTTCTGTCATCATATTTAATTCTCCATGATTTTTTTTATTTTTTTTATCTGAATGGTGAGATATATGCAGCTTGAGAAAGCTTTGCGTGAGATGCATGGTGAAATTGCGGAAGTTAAGTATACATCAGATAAAAAGTTGGCTGAAGCTTATGCTCTGGAGGCCAGTTTTGAAGAAAAATATTTGGTCATTGAAGGAAAGCTACATTCTACAGATGCCAAGCTTGCTGAGGCAAGTCGAAAGAGTTCAAAGATAGATAAAAAATTAGTTGATGTGGAGGCTCGTGAGCATAAACTTCTCAAAGACTATCGTCTTTAAATGCCGAGTATGCCCTTTCCTCCTCTATCTCTCTCTCATTTGCATGTTTCGTTTTCGATTTTTTATATATATATATATATATATATATAGTGTTGCAGTTGCTATACTTTTTGATCACTTCTTTTTTTGGTTGTGATTTTAATTGCATTTTATGATATTCAGGCAAAAAACTTATAAGAAGGATCTTGGTGAGCAAAGAGAACATTTGAGAGAGTGGGAAAAAAATCTGCAAGAGAGTCAAAAGAGGCTTTTTAGGAGCAGCGTTCCATCAACGATAGAGAGGGAAGGGCAAATAAAATTGATAGAGTTCTTAAGAAGAAAGAAGAAGAGCTTGAAGAAGCACGAAAAATGATTGAGGTTGCTAGGGATTCGCTAAAAGAGAAAGAAGATGACATTAATAATAGACAAAAGCTTTAGCTTCTAAAGAGAAGGTTGGCTTCTTTAAACTGGCTATGTTTTTTCATTTGCTTCTTTTGTTATTTTTTTTACATTTTTTATTTCAGGAAGCACTATTAAGATCGAGAGTCTGGAGAAGAAGGAAAAGGAGTTGCTTGCAATAGAAGAAAAGCTGAATGCTAGAGAAAGAGTAAGTGTTTATCTTTAAAGGTCTAGAACTAATAATTGAACTTTTGATGACCTGAAAGATGTTGGGTTCCGTATCTTAGTTTGCATCGTATCGAATATTGGGATGCATTTTTGATTATTATGGATTAAGAAAGAGGTCAGTGAATAGGTATATGAGAAAACATAGAAGAAAACAATAAAGCAATCAGGGAATTGTTGACATGTTTTGTATGAATCTGAAATTAGATGGTTCAGAATAAGTTTTAGTACATTAGGTGAAAATTTTGGCTGGAGGTTTTTATTAACCTTATTATATTTAGTGCAATATCCATCAAACCTTTTTAATTTCTTAGTGGCTTTTAAATATTGAAATGCAGAGTAGGAAAGATAAAAGGTAAAAAAGGGTTCTAAGTCTAAATCTCCTGGCTACTATTTCCTTTGAATTGCAGACTTTCCTTTGTCATGCGTTTTGAGGATTTTTCATTCATTTGGACTTGTTTGATCTTGAGCCTTTAAGTTTTTTCCCTTAACTCTGCCATTTTCTTTGTAATTGTGATGTTCCTCTTTATTAGACTTGATAACCTGATGTTATCATTTGTCCTATTGAAGGTGGAGATGCAAAAGCTTCTTGATGATCACAATGAGGCTTTAAATTCCAAGAAACAGGAGTTTGAATTGGAATTGGAGCAGAGTAGAAAGTGCTTTGATGATGAGATGAAGGGCAAACTTGATGCTGTGGACAAGAAGAAAATTGAAATTGACTGTAAAGAGGAACAAGTTCTTGAAAGAGATCAAGATGTGGAGAATAAGATGCAAATTTTGAAGCAGAAAGAGAAAGACCTTGATGCAAAATCAAAAGCTTTAAAGAATTGGGACGAGTCTATTAAAATTGATGAGAAAAAGTTGGAGGAAGAAAAGCAGCAGCTAGGCAGAGAGAAGCATGATCTCATTAAGTCTATAAATGAACTAGAGAATTTGAAAGCAACAGTAGAAGAAGCAAAGCGTTACCAAAGAAGATAGGGAACACCATCTTCTATTGCAGTCAAACTAAAGCAAGAGATTGAGGATTACAGAATAACCAAAGAGTCACTTCTCCTTGGGAGAAGTGACTCTTTGGTTATTCTGTAATCCTCAATCTCTTGCTTTAGTTTTGACTGCAATAGAAGATGGTGTTCCCTATCTTCTTTGGTAACTTTAAGAATATCCTCCTCCTTGATCATCTACTGCTTTGCTTCTTCTACTGTTGCTTTCAAATTCTTTAGTTCATTTATAGACTTAATGAGATCATGCTTCTCTTTGCCTAGCTGCTGCTTTTCTTCCTCCAACTTTTTCTCATCAATTTTAATAGATTCGTCCCAATTCTTTAAAGCTTTTGATTTTGCATCAAGGTCTTCTCTTTCTGCTTCAAAATTTGCATCTTATTCTCCACATCTTGATCTCTTTCAAGAACTTGTTCCTCTTTACAGTCAATTTCAATTTTCTTCTTGTCCACAGCATCAAGTTTGCCCTTCATCTCATCATCAAAGCACTTTCTACTCTGCTCCAATTCCAATTCAAACTCCTGTTTCTTGGAATTTAAAGCCTCATTGTGATCATCAAGAAGCTTTTGCATCTCCACCTTCAATAGGACAAATGATAACATCAGGTTATCAAGTCTAATAAAGAGGAACATCACAATTACAAAGAAAATGACAGAGTTAAGGGAAAAAACTTAAAGGCTCAAGATCAAACAAGTCCAAATGAATGAAAAATCCTCAAAACGCATGACAAAGGAAAGTCTGCAATTCAAAGGAAATAGTAGCCAGGAGATTTAGACTTAGAACCCTTTTTTACCTTTTATCTTTCCTACTCTGCATTTCAATATTTAAAAGCCACTAAGAAATTAAAAAGGTTTGATGGATATTGCACTAAATATAATAAGGTTAATAAAAACCTCCAGCCAAAATTTTCACCTAATGTACTAAAACTTATTCTGAACCATCTAATTTCAGATTCATACAAAACATGTCAACAATTCCCTGATTGCTTTATTGTTTTCTTCTATGTTTTCTCATATACCTATTCACTGACCTCTTTCTTAATCCATAATAATCAAAAATGCATCCCAATATTCGATACGATGCAAACTAAGATACGGAACCCAACATCTGTCAGGTCATCAAAAAGTTCAATTATTAGTTCTCTAGGATTGTATGCTACAAACAAAAAAAAAATTATAAAAATAAAAATAAAATATATAAACAAAATAATTATTTTATTTCTATGCTTAGATTGACTTAGGTGGATTTATTTTTGCAAAACTCAAAATTCTTCCATTGACGTCTCATAATTTATTAGGAAATTAGAAACCTAATCACAAAAATCTTAAAAAAAATAAATAAAACTGTTTGCTTTAGAGTCATTGGTAGGGTGTATGCTTGGTCGTCGGTCGTTGCAACCCAACCTTATACCCTTAGATCCTGAGATAGAAAGAACTTTTAGAGCAAACAGACTTAGAATTATGGATCCTAATAACGAAAATAATCAACCGGCAGTTAAAAGAGTATTTCACTCCTTCAAGGTATACCTACTCTCCCTGCATTCAAGTGCCTCCAGTAGAGGCTGCCCAATATGAAATTAAGTCAAGTGTAATCCAAATGTTACCATCTTTCTATGGACTTACAAATGAGGATCCCTACAAACACTTAGATAAATTCTTAGAAATTTGCTCAACTGTCAAGATTCAAAATTTCTCTGATGATGCACTTAGGCTTAAGTTATTCCCTTTTTCCCTAAAAGATAAAGCCAAGTATTGGTTAAATTCCCTGGACACCGTTATAATTTCAACTTGGGTTCATCTTCAGAGAGAATTTCTTAAGAAATATTTTCCTATAGGAAAAACGAATCAAATTAGAAAAGCCATAACAAGTTTTCCCAGACAGATGGAGAAATGTTCCATGAGACATAGGAGAGATTCAAAGAACTAATTAGAAAATGTCCACATCATGCTATACCCAAATGGCAACTGGTTCAGTGCTTTTATGATGGATTATCAGAAAAGCATAGGCAAATGGTTGATGCTTCATGTGGTGGGACATTTATGTTAAAAAATGAACATGAAGCTTGGCAACTCTTTGAGACATTGAGTGAGAATTCATTACATCATATGTCAGTTGCTCGTCGAGACCCTCCCGTAGAACCTAAAAGAGGTGGAATATATGAAATAGGGCATTCTACAGATATCTATACTAAGGTAGATGAATTATCCCATAAACTTGATCGGATTCTACAAGTTGGAAATATCTCTTCCCCATCTACTCAATTACATGAGGTTTGCATAATTTGTTGAGTCCAACCCATTCTATAGGTGAATGTCCAGCTGCATACCAATTTCCTGAACTTGTTCAAGAGCAAGCCCACCAAGCCCAAACCCGATTAGCTCCTAGAACAGGAAATGATCCATTTTCAAATACTTACAATCCTGGCTGGCGAAATCATCCAAATTTTTCTTGAAACCTCAACCTGTAACCAATTCATCGATCAGATCTAATTATCAAGAAACCAATTTTAGAAACATGCCATATTCACAATACCCAAACATTCCACAACCTCCACCGAATAATCAGCCTACATTTGAAGACAAAGTATTACAAGCATTGAAAGGGCTAGAAATGAATACTCAAATCCTTCACTCCCACACACAATCTATTGCAAAACTAGAAACTCAGATAGGTCAATTAGCCACAGCATTCAGTAGAAGGAGGAGGGTAAGTTACCTAGTCAGCCTATCGATAATCCGAAAGGACAATTCATGGCTGAGAGTTCCAATAGTCCTGACAAATTTCCAGAACATGCTAAATCAGTCATGACTCTAAGAAGTGGAAAACATTGAACCCACCTGAACCAACCCAGAAATTAGAAGTGGCTAAACCAGAAGAGAGAAGAAATGAAAAAAAAAGGAATTCAATGATCAAGCAATCATACCTAAAGCCCCATTCCCTAGTGCTTTAGAATCTCTTTGCCTTCAGATAAGAAGAATATAAAAATGAATGAGATGCTTGAGTTATTTAAGCAAGTCCAAATAAACTTACCTCTTCTCGATGCTATCAAGCAAGTTCCGGCTTATGCTAAATTTTTAAAGGATCTATGCACAAAAAACGGAAAGCCAAGACACAAATACCAAAAAAGATACATTTGACTGAGCAAGTCAGCTCAGTTGTTCAGCAAATAACCCCACCCAAACTAAAAGATCCTGGTACCCCGATTATATCGTGTGTCATAGGAAACTTCACAATCAAGAAAGCATTATTAGATTTGGGTGCGAGTGTAAACCTTCTCCCAAGTTCAGTATATGAATTATTCGGATTTGGAGAGTTGAAACCCACTACGATAACACTACAATTGGCAGATAGATCAGTCAAAGAACCTCGTGGAATATTGGAAGATGTATTAGTAAAGGTGGATGAATTCTATTTTCTGTCGACTTCCTTGTGTTGGATATGAAATCTAGTGGTAATCCTAACCAAATTCCCATCATCCTTGGAAGACCTTTTCTAGCGACCGCTAATGCATGCATAAATTGTAGAACAGGTGTGATGGATGTATCTTTTGGAAACAAGAAGATGAGATTATATTTTTAATGCTTCCCAAGGACCACCTGTGTATGATTTAAATGAAGTAAACATGATAGAGGAAGTAGTAGATAAGAAATTCCAAAGTTTGATTGATTCGGATCTTTACAAACATGTCTTACACATTTTGGAATAGATGACTTTGATGTTGATGAGTATACCAAAGAGATAAACATGTTATTAGAACCACCTAAGTTCAACACCATCCCGCCTTGGACTATAAAATATGAACCACTTCCAACTAAACCAAGTCCTTTAATACCATCCTTGGAAGAATCACCCCAATTAGAATTGAAACTCTTCCAGATGACTTAAAATATTCATTCCTTGGACCCAATGACACCCTTCTAGTAATCATTGCATCTACCCTAACCTTCCGAGCAAAAAGATAAATTGGTAGATGTACTTAAAAAACATAAAGAGGCAATTGGATGGACGATAGCTGATCTTAAGGGAATTGACCCTTCCGTTTGCATGCACCATATTCATAGTGAAATTGAAGCCAAACCACATAGAGACATGCAACGAAGGCTAAATCCAAACATGAGGGATGTTGTTAAGAAGGAAGTAGTAAAATGGCTTGATGCTGGTATTATTTATCCAATTTCAGATAGCCAATGGGTCAGTCCAATCCAAGTAGTCTAAAAAATTAGGTATTACCGTGATTAAAAATGAAAAAGGTGAATCAATTCCTACTCGCATATCAACTAGTTGGAGAGTGTGTATAGATTATCGAAAGTTGAATGCCGTGACTAGGAAAGACCACTTTCTTTGCCTTTTATCGATCAAATTCTAGAACGGCTAGCGGGATAAAGTTTCTTTTGTTTCTTAGATGGATATTCAGGATACAATCAAGTCCCAGTATTTCCTGCAGATCAAGAAAAGACCACCTTCACTTATCCCTTTGGAACATTTGCCTTTAGACGCATGCCATTTGGACTTTGTAATGCACCAGCCACGTTTCAACAATGTATGTTGGCCATATTTTCTGATATGATTGGTCAATTTTTGGAAGTATTTATGATGATTTCTCAGTTTTTGGTGCGTCATTTGATAGCTGTCTCGAGAACTTGACTAAGGTACTGAAACGATGTATGGAAATGAATTTAATCCTAAGTTGGGAGAAGAGCCATTTTATGGTTCGTGAGGGAATTGTGCTTGGACACATTGTTTCAGAGCGAGGTATTGAGGTTGATAAAGCCAAGGTTGAATTGATCTCAAATCTATCACCCCCAACTTCAGTTAAACAAGTACGATCTTTTCTTGGTCATGCTGGTTTTTATAGACGCTTCATCAAAGATTTCAGTAAAATTTCTCGACCATTGTGTAATTTGTTGACCAAGGATAGTTCTTTTAATTTTGATAAAGATTGTCTAACAGCCTATAACATCCTTCGAACTGCTTTGACCACTGCACCCATTATCAAGCCCCAGATTGGACCATACCTTTTGAAATCATGTGTGATGCTTCTGATTATGCTGTAGGTGCAGTTCTAGGACAGAAACTCAATCGAGAACCCCATGTAATTTATTATGCTAGCAAAACTCTTTCAGATGCACAAATGAACTATACTACCACTGAAAAAGAATTACTAGCAGTTGTGTTTGCCTAGAAAAGTTTAGATCATATCTGTTAGGGTCTAAAGTTTTAGTTTATTCAGATCATGCAGCGTTGAGGCATCTTATATCAAAAAAGGACACAAAACCCAGACTAATTAGATGGATCCTACTCCTACAAGAATTTGATCTAGAAATCTTAGATAAGAAGGGTTCTAAAATATGGTAGCAGATCATATCTCTAGGATCTCAGTGGAATACAATAAAGAAATAATCAGAGATAAATTCCCTGATGAGCAACTATTCTCAATTTCCATAGCAGTCTTCCCTGGTTTGCCCACATTGTGAATTATTTGGCAACAGAAAAGTACCTTCCACTGGACAAAACAAGAAAAAGATAGATTTTTCTCACAAATCAAATATTACTTTTGGGAAGACCCTGAATTATTTAAGTACTGTTCAGATCAGGTGATTAGGCGATGTGTTCCCGAGAGTGAATTCAAAAGTATACTTAACTTCTGTCATTCTCTTGCATGTGGAGGACATTTTAGTGGAAAGAAAACTGCAGCAAAGGTACTGCAAAGTGGGTTTTATTGGCCAACTCTTTTTAAAGATGCACATGAATTTAGCCGTAATTGTCTCCAATGTCAACAAACAGGAAATATATCTCGAAAAGACATGATGCCCTTAAACCCTATCTTGGTTGTAGAAATTTTTGATGTATGGGGTATTGATTTTATGGGCCCATTTCCTTCCTCTTTTGGATTTGAATACATTCTAGTGGCAGTTGATTATGTGTCAAAATGGATTGAAGCCATGGCAACTCAAACCAATGACCATAAAGTTGTAATCAAGTTTATTCAGCATAATATCCTTAGTCGTTTTGGATGCCCAAGGGCTATAATTAGTGATGGGGTACACATTTCACAAATAGACACTTTGAAGGATTAATGAATAAATATGGAATTACTCATAAGGTAGCTACACCTTATCATCCCCAAACTAGTGGCCAAGTTGAAATATCAAATAGAGAAATTAAACATATCCTTGAGAAAACAGTGAGACCTGATAGGAAAGATTGGTCAGAACGTTTGGATGATGCATTATGGGCTTATCGTACTGCATTTAAAACTCCCATAGGAATGTCTCCTTACAGGCTCGTATTTGGAAAAGCCTGTCATTTACCTGTAGAATTAGAACACCGTGCATTTTGGGCCATCAAGCAATTTAACTATGATATGAAAAATGCAGGTGTCAATAGAAAACTCCAATTGAATGAATTAGAAGAGCTACGAAATGAGGCATATGAGAGCTCAAAAATTTATAAAGAACGAACCAAGGCATATCATGACAAATTTATTAGTAGAAAAACTTTGAACCAAATCAAAAAGTATGGCTTTACAATTCAAGATTACATCTTTTCCCTGGAAAACTTCGCTCACGATGGAATGGACCTTTTATAGTAACTCAAGTATTTCCCCATGGAGCTGTAGAGCTTAAAGACCCCAAGCAAGGAAATATATTCAAAGTAAATGGCCAACGTTTGAAACCATATATAGAAGAAATTAATGATGGAGAAGTTGTTGAATCAATTGATCTTGTGAACCCAACATTATCATAATAAGTATCACAGTCTGGCTGAAGACTTTAAACTTAGCGCTCTTGGAGGCAACCCAGTTTATTAGTTATTTTTAACTTTCTGTTCTTTTAGTGTGTTCTTTTAGTATGACCAGAGAAGAGCAACGAAGCAGATTGAAAGAAGATGGCAACAATGAAACTTCCAACCTTCAAATACTCTATGAGGTAGTATCTTTCCTTGCAATTAATTAATTTTTCTTCCATTAGGGACAATGGAAATTAAGTTGGGGGAGGAAAAAGAATAAATAAATCCTCGAGTAAAACTATAATCAGATGTGTCTCGATTTGAAGTTAATCAAGCAGTTTATTAAAGAATTAATGGTTAGATTATTATTTTGAAATACTGAGGAATAAATTATTAAGAAAACCTAATAAAAGGTGGGTTTAGCCCAGAATAATTTTTAGAATAATTTTAGACCCTCCTGACCACTGATCTTAATAGTACAATCTACTTAATAAGGGTATGGTGAAAATGTTATTCAAAAAAAAAAAAAAAATCTCTCTTAAAGTTAATAGATTAGGTTCTTAGCATTTTTCACTGAGTAACGGGCCCCGTCACCTAAGAAAGTGATGTTGTTCGCGTAAAAAGGTGGGAATGTAAAAGAACCTAAATAGAGTCAGTCCTACCTAAAGCCTTTTTAACTCGAGTAAGTAAGTCCGAGGGGTGTTTTACACCTAATGCCCTAAAACCAATTGGTTTGGGAGCCATTGGCCTAAAGCTCGCTATAAGGGTTAATTAGAAAGCAAGGGGTTAGGACATTGCACTGACTTTACATATAAATAAATAAATAAGAACAAATTACAAAAGACATTACACCCAACCCAAATTAAGTTAGAAGACTTAATTAGAGAAGTAGAAAGTTGGTGAAGAAAGACTTCTATAAATTCTTATGGACTACACTTTATCACTAAAAAAACTTAATAATCCAATGAAGTACCTCCCTTATGATCTTTAAAAAAAATTTAAAAAAAGAACTATAAGATAACTATCAATTCTTGGACTAGCTTGGTACATATTTCTAAATTTCTTATTTGCTCGAGGACGAGTAAGATTCAAGTTGGGGGGAGTGATAAACGCATAAATAATTATTACTAAACCTATTAATTAATAATTTAACGTATCTATTATTAGTTAATATTTTAATATTTTATATAATATATTAGATAAAACCTTATCAATTTAAAGAGCTCTTTTAGGGATTTAACGACGTAAACGGCACTCGAATCGGACTTAAACGAGCTCGGAATTGATTTTATAAGGATTTAGCACGATTTCAAAGCAAAAACGGCAAACACGTTGCCGACTTCATCGTCTTCTCAGCCATTTTTTCGTTATTTTCATCCGATTCTTCTCTTAATTAATTCTAACAGTTTCCTCCACCAATTAAGGAATAGATTAGATTGAAAGTTATCAAATTGGGAGAATTAAATTCCTTTAGAAGGAATTTGAATTTTATGAGGATTTATCCAGATTTTCTTCGGATCGGTGGCTTCCGCGTTCTGTTTTGGCACCGACGTGTCCTCTGTTTTGGCAACGCCGCGTCTTCACCGCGTGTGGGCTTCTACAAATAGCCGCAGAGGGAGAAGGCAGCCATTCATCTAATGATCTGCATCCGTTCCAAGCCGTGAGGGAGAAATCTGTGAGTCCGTGGGCGTTGGAGTAGCTGTTCGGAGACTCTGTTCCATCCGGTTCTGTTTCTTCTTCCAGCCGTGAAGTTTTTTTCTTCCAGCCGTGAAGAGGAGAGAAGCTCTGTTTCTTCAAATCATGGAGTCCTCTGTTCGTGGCTTGGAGCAAGCGGTCGTCCGTGAATCCAGAGAGGAGTCAGTGGATTTCGTGGATGCTTGTTCGTGGCTCGGTTCATGTCTTCAACTCGGTTCAGCCTGTCTTTAGTCTGTTTCATCTGGTCTTTGATTTGATTTATGAAGAAGTTGTTGCTCTCTTATTGCGATCAAAAATTAAAAACTCTTTTATTTTAGATTTTAATATGCAATTTTGAATTTTATTGAAATAAGCTTTATGCATATTTAATTGTTATTAAATTTTATTTAAGTGAAAATAATTTAGACTGATTTATTCTTAAAAGGAACGGGCCGTGATCTACGGGTACGAGCCGTGCTCTAATAAGATAAACCATATCTTATTTTGCACTATTAATTATCTACTTAGTTATCTATTTAAGTTAAATTTATAAAATTATTTCAAGATAATCATTAAAGTCCCTGTGGAATCGATCCCTTACTCTCGCTATCCTAATAGTGAAATTAAGGTGTTTAAATCGTTGCGCTACGACACGCATCAAGAACAAACTTTATCCCAGCCTAATTCTTTGAGTTGTCTTCCAATCGAGAAACCTTCAGAATCAAAGAGCTCGAAGTCAACTTTCTACCCATAGTTATTACCCTCCCTGCTAGGGTATCTACCGAGGGGAAGAGAGTTGGGATTGTCCGAAGCGGTGGAGGAATCCTCGCTTGGAGACGGCTCGCGGAGGTCGCCTGAGCGTTTTTCGGTCACACAGGCGCTCCAATCACCGAACCTCTTCTCTTAGGTGCCATTGGATCCTTAGGAAAGCTTGGGTAGAGAGGAATTAGAGATGGGGAGGCTTTGAGAGAGTTTGGAAGAGTTTGGTAGAGGATTGAGAAGATACGAAATGATGAGGTGTTGACTCTGCCCTAATAAATTGATTTGGGATGCCCAGGTGTCGACTCCCGCAAAGTCGGTGTCGACTCCCAAATCGCTAACACAGTCAACGCTCGAACTGGAGTCGGCTCCACTTATACGGGTGTCGGCTCCAAGGTCAGGGACCAAGAGCGACACAACAAGTCGTGTGCGACTCCACTGATAGTTTAGAGAAAAATAATTAAGATTCAAACATCTGAAACTTGTCAAAATAAATTCGATAAAATCTTGATAAAATTTTGGAGTATGAAGAATCAAGTTACTCAGATGACTAGATAATTTGTCCTTAAAATTATGAAGGAATATAAGAAATTAATAGAAATCTAGATAGTCATTCCTTAGTGTTTCAAAATCAATCCAAGGGTCACATGTCCTAATTCACCTAAGATAACAAAATCTCTCTTCACTCAAGGGTTTTGTAAATATATCAGCTAATTGTTCTTCAGTATTCATATTCAAGACAAATTTTATTAGCTACATGTTCTCTTATAAAGTGATATCTAATTTCAATATGTTTTGTTCTTGAATGTTGAATTGGATTTTTAGTCAAATTTATTGCACTTGTGTTATCATCATTGGAGTTTTATCAAGTGTTATGCCATAATCTTCAGTTGTCTCTTAATCCAAAGGATTTGAGCACAGCAACTTCCAGCTACAATATTCTGCTTCAGCAGTAGATAATGCAAACCGAATTTTGCTTTTTGCTAAACCAAGAGATTAAGTTACTTCCTAAGAATTGGCATGCTCCACTTGTGCTTTTTCTATCTAATTACATCCAGCATAGTCAGAGTCCAGAATATGCAATCAAGTTTAATGTTGAGTCTAGAATACCATAAACCTATATTTTTAGTTCCACTTAAATATCTTAAATTCTTTTACAGCAATTAAGTGAGCTTCCTTAGGTTCAGATTGAAATCTAGCGCATAGACATACAGCAAACATGATATCTGGTCTACTAGCTGTTAAGTAAAGAAGAGATCCGATCATACCTCTGTAATATTTTGATCTACTTTCTACCATCTTCATCTTTGTCCAGTTTGCATGAAGGACTCATAGGAGTTCCAAGTGGTTTGATTAACTCCATTCCAAAACTTCTTGAGAAGTTCTTTTGTGTATTTGGCTTGATTGATGAAGATTCCTTCTTTGCTTTGCTTGATTTGAAGTCCTAGGAAGAAGTTGAGTTCTCCCATCATGCTCATTTCAAACTCACTGCATTAACTTAGCAAATTCTTGACATAACAAGTTGTTAGTAGACCGAATACAATCATCACAACCTATATTTGTACTACTAATAAATCCTTGTCTTTCTTTTCAAAAATAGTGTTTTATCAACATTTCCTCTTGTAAAATCATTTTTAATCAAAAAATTTACTAATCTTTCATACCAAGCTCTAGGTGCTTGTTTTAAACCCTATAGTGCTTTGTGCAATTTAAAAACATGATTTTGAAATTCATGATCTTCAAAGCTAGGAGGTTGTTCAAACAAAACTTCCTCATTTATAAATCCATTTAAAATGCACTTTTACATCCATTTGAAATAAATTGATATGCAATGATGCATGCAAGTAGTAATCTAATTGCTTCTAGTCTAGCTACAGGTGCAAAAGTTTCACAAAATTAATTCCTTCTTCTTGATTATATCCTTTTGCAACTAATCTAGCTTTGTTTTTAATTACTATATCATTTTTGTCTAATTATTTCTAAATACCCATTTTGATCCTATAACAGAATGATCTTTAGGGTCTATCTACACGAGTCCAAACATTATTTCTAGTAAATTGATTAATTCTTCTTGCATAGCTAACGTCTAATTATTATCTTTTTCTGCTTCTTCAATAGTTTTAGGTTCAATTTGAGATACAATGCAAGATGATTATTGATGTTTCTCATTGATGATCTAGTTCTTACTCCTTGAGATGGATCACCTATAATTAATTCTTTTGGATGATCATAGGCATATCTCCAATCTAGGAAGATCCATATCATTATGATTTGCATCAACAACATACCTAGGAGAATCATTATCTTTAGCTTCTTATTCATGATCCGAAGATCATCTATATTCCAATTTTCAATGTCTCTTTTAAATGTTTGTATCTTCCTCATCATCAATCTTTC